>PVJX010017903.1:0-37526 GCA_004027295.1 Dolichotis patagonum
TTTTTTGGCAGTCGTTTTATGATTAAGTGTCCAGGCTGAAGTGTTCCCTTCCAGGAGTCATTCAAAATACTGTGTTTTAATGCACCTAGACACCATTGTGCGAGACAAAACTAAATAATTTAGCATTTTTCACCAATTAAAACATCACACTTGTGATGGCTCCGTGTTTTGCAGACATCTCCCCCACCGCCTCTCTCTCCTCCCTCCTTGTCTTTCTGTCCAGTTCAGGTTGGCCTTGAACTCACTATGTAGCCCAGACTGGTCTCAAACTCACAGCAGCCCTCCTGTCTCAGCCTCTTGGGGTGCCCCTATGCCGGGTGATAAGCATCCTCTCAATAAAGCCCGATCAGAGGGCCCCGTTCCTCCCACCACACTAAAGCCCCAGCTCGGCTGCAGAGGCAGTGATAGGTGAGTGGCGATGTCCTCTGCGGTGACACAGACCTAGGTCCCAGAGTCCCCATGCATCTGCCCTAGCAGGGCAAACTAACTCTCCAGGAGATCAGCAGAGGGTGTCAGGAGGGTGCGTTGGCCGTTTAGTCTGTTTACTCTGCGTCAGAGGAGCCTGCGGTTGCTGGGCGAAGCGACAGCAGCGTCATGAACAGGAGCCCGTCTCTCTGCACACAGGGAACGGCCCAGTCCTTCCCCTCTCCCGGCTCCCCTGCCTGCCTGGAATGGCTAAAATTAAGCCTGGCATAAGTCCCTTGAGCGTAACAAAACATCGCCATAAAAGGACAACTGATGACCACCAATTTGAAATCATTTATGGCAGTTACCCCTCTCCCTCAGGCCCAGTGATCATTTACGTGCGCACCTACAAAGCTTCCAAAGCCCTCGGGGGTCTGAAATTCACAGAAAACTGTTGTCTCTGTCTTTTCCTAAAATTTTGTAACTATTTCTTTTTAAGGAAGAAAATGTAAGATGTTATGCTAAGTAAAAGCTGCAGAAATAAATCCAACTTCACAAGCATATCACATAGAAACACTTTTATTTTAGGCTACTCATGTATCCCCATTGTCAAGTAGAGCCTCCCAAAACATTTTATTTCTCTTTGTTTTGGTTTCCTGAGACAGGGTCTTGCCAGGCATCTGAGACTGGCCTTAAACTCACTGTGTTGCCCAGGCTGGCCTTGAACTCATGGTGATCCTCCTGCCTCAGCCTCCTGAGTACTGGGAAGACAGGCTTGCATCAACATGCCTGGTGGCATTCTGTTTCAATTTTTATTTTCTATCAACATCTAGAGTCGTGGCTGTGGCCCTGTTTTAGGTGAGGAACACTCACACAGGGTCCGCAGCCTCTGATTCATTGCCTTTTGAGCGCCTTGAAACCAGCCATCAGGATTACAGATCCTCATCTGCAAACACCAACAAGGATCCATTTTGTCTTATCCTTAGCCAGGCGTGGTGGCACACACTTGTAATCCCAACAGCTGGGAGACTGAGGCAGGAGGACCACTGTGAGTTTGAGGCCAGGCCAGGGCTGTATACTGAGCCTGTCTCAAAACAACCAAACAAAAGAAACAAACGTGTAGACTGTTTTAAATGAAGATGATTGACTCTTCCACTTCACTTTATAGAAAATGCGTAAGATCATTGTGAATTTCCATGCAGTTGGTAATACGTTACAGAGGGATCTTGTGTACCCTTTACCTATTTCCCCACAACGGTGACCTTGTCCAGAACTGTTCAGCGCAGGAGACACTGGATGTGTTGTGTGTAACTGATGAAAATGTGAAATAGTGCAGGCCCTGCGAGAAACAGTTTGGCAGATCCTCAAAATGTTAAACATAGATTTACCAATCTAATTTATAGCAACGTTATTCATAATGGCCCCAAAGTGGAAACCACCTAAAGCCCATCATCAGATGAGTAGATAAAATGTGGGGAGCCAGCGATACAGTTCAGTGGCACAATGCCTGCCTGGTAAGCACGAGGTCCTGTGTTCGAGTCCTGGTACCAAACAAACCAAAGTGGTAATCCACATTTTATGGGGAGACAAAATACCTGGCACCCAAAGTTAGAGGAGGAAAGGTTTTTTGCTTTGCTTTGTTTTTTGTATGTCCCCAGCCTGAGGGAAGGTTTCTTTAGCTCAGTTTGTAGAGATTTCAGTCCACAATTGGCTGACTCCAAGGCAAGGTGGCACATGGCAGAGGAGAAACAGTTCATGGCAGCAAAAACAGAAAAAGCAATCAGAGACAGAGATAAACCTCTTTCTGTTCCTTGTACTGTAGCCAGTCTACCAGGATTAGGTGATGCCAATCCAATCAGTGGAGCGATCCAGCAATCACCCAGCCTTAATCCTACACCCCTAATCCGAGCATTGCACCATGAATCAGCCACACACTCTAGATTCAGCCAGCTCTGAAAAAACCCTAGGACCACCTGAGGCTCTGGCGGGACATCTAGACACAAGCCATCATGCCACACAGTGGAATATTACTCAGCAGTAAAAAGAAATGAAGTTCTTGATGCATATTACGATAAGGGTGGACCTCAAAAACATTTTTACCAAGATTTACCCAATATTTTCTTAATTCCAAATTGCCAAGAAGCTGAGGCAGAAGAATTGCTGTGAGTTTGAGGCCAGCTTGGACCACATGAGTTCTAGTCTAGCCTGAACTACATATCTTGTCTCAAAACAAAGCAAAAAACAAAAACAAAACAACAAAAAAAAAATTTTAAGCCAGTCACAAAAGCCCATGTATTGTAAGAGTCCATGTGTATGGAATTTCCAGAATAGGGGAATTGATAGAAATAAATGAGTGGTTGCCTCCAGTTGGGTGTGGAGCTGAACGGTGACTGATAATGGGTACAAAGTCTGTCTCTGGGGTGATGAAATATTATAAACTCAAATACTTACACAACTCTGCATATACTGTCACTGAATTGTATCCTTTAAGTGAGCGAGTTGCTTTTCCTTTTCCTTGTTTTGTTTTGTTTTGTTTTGTTGAGACAGGGTCTTGCTATATAGTGCAGGATGGCTTTAAACTCACTGTGTTGCCCAGGGTGGCCTCAAATTCACAGATGATCCTCCTGCCTCAGCCTCCTGCGTGCTAGGATTACAGGCATGGACACCATACCCAGCTCCCATTTTTTTTCTTTTAAATCCCAATTGCCATTTCCTGCACAACATCAGCCTGGCCTGCCTCGTGGAAAAATCGATGGTGTCAAAAGCCAGCCCCTGAAATTCTCCAGTCAATATGTGCAACAATTCCCTGACCACAGAGGTCCCCGTGTTGCCCTTTTCCAGCCATGAGCACTTCTGCCCACTCCTGACCCCTGATCTTCCACTCATTTGTTCTTCATTTCTCTAACTTTGTCACTTCAGAGTGTAATAGAAGTGAATCCTACAATTGTGACCCATAAAGATGGGCTTAGAGGCAGCGTAATTCCCTGGGATTTATCCAAATTTGCATATGCATCAATAGTTCATTCTTTTTTATTGTGAGCAGCTTTCCAAGTGATTGCGGGATCTCTGTCATTTAACCCCTCCCCTGCTGATGGTATCTGTCATTTCCGTTTGGGGCTATCACCAGTGACACTGCCATGAACTCTCGTGTGTAGTTTTTTGGATAAACATAAGCTCTCATTTCACTGGGATGAATGCCCAAGGGCGTGACCAAGTTGCTGTTTGGTCACTGTGTTTAATTTCAGAAGAAGCTGTCAAGTTGTTTTTCAAAGCAGTGGTTACCATTTTTTTCCCCCCCAGAACTACAGAAGTGTCTGTTTCTCTCATCCTCACCTGCTTTGGGTGCTATTGCTATTTTTATCCTAGCCGGTCTAATAGGGCTGCAGTGATGACTCATTGGGGCTTTGGTTTGTATTTCCCCAGTGGGGAATGTTGATGTACTCTTTTCATGTATTTATCTGCCATCTGTGCATCTCCCTGCTAGTGAATCACCTTTTTGTGTCTTTTGCCCATGTCCCAACTGGATTATTTTCTGAGTTTTGAGAGTTCTTCATAAATTCCACAAACTAGTTAATTTTTTAGTTCTGTGGTTTCCAAGTTTTTTTTTTTTCTTCCATTCTAGCTTGTTTTCATCTTCTAACAGGGCCTTCAAAGGAACAAAAGTTGCTAATTTTATTTGTGTGTGTGTGTGTGTGTTCGCGCGCGTGCGCATGCACGCACGCGCATTTAGTTTGTTTTTGGTACCGGGAATCAAACTCAAAACTTTGCACTTGGCAGGCTGGCATTTGCTACTGAGTTATATCCCTGGCCCTGGAGAGTGTTTTTGAGGTCAAATCTACCTCTTTAACCAGCCCTAGGCCCCAAACATTTTCTGTTTTTTTTCCTAAAAGTCTGACAGTTACATTTTCAGGTCCTGATTCAATTTGAACTGATTTTTACAAAAAGTTTAATGCTTAAGTTAGTTATACTTTGTTTTTTCCTTGCCTTTGGTGTCCAGGCTCCAACACTATTGTATAAAACCTTTGCCAAAAACTGGGTTGCTTACCTGCATGGGTCTTTTTCTGGGTTGTGCATTAATCGTTGTATCTATTGCTCTGCCAGTATCACACAATCTTGATTACTATAGCTTTAGGGCAGGCTTTAAAATGAGTAGAGAGCCAGGCATGGTGGCCTGTGCCTATAATCCCAGCACTGGGGAGGCTGAGGCAGGAGGATCATTGTGAGTTCAAGATCAGCGTGAGCTACAAAGTGAGCTCAAGGCCAGCCTGAACTGCAGAGACCCTGTCTCAGAAAGACAAAAATAAATAAAAAATTAAAAAAGTGATACTCTTCCACTTTGTTGTTCTTTCTCGATTTAGGTATTTTACAAATAAAAAGACTTCTTGAAAATAGAATTAAACCGAAAGCGGACTTTGGTGGATTACTGAGCTACTATTTTCTTCGCTTTTCCAATTCATGAAAATGGGAACCGTCTCCATTGATTAGCTCTTTTTCTTTCATCCATATTTTGTGGTTTTCAACATAAGGACCCTGGACCCTGTACATGACTTAAGTTTATACACATGTATTAACTTTCTTTGCAGATTGTGAACAGTATTGTTTTTATATGAATGTCCACATACTCAGTTACTATACAGAAATGCAACTGATTTTTTTGTGTTGATCTTTAATCCACTGAGCGTGCTAAATTCATTAGTTCTAGGAGGTTCTGTTCTGTTCTGTTTTTGTAGACTCCTTGGATGTTTGTTTCGAGACAGGGTCTGTGTAGCTCAGGCTGGACTCAATTTGCCATGATCCTCCAGCCTGTTTCCCCAAAGCTAGCATTACAGGTGTGTCCCACCCCCACCCCCCAGCCTCCTTGGGATTTTCTAGGTAGATAACAAGTCATTTGCATGGTTTTACTTTTTTTTTTCCAGTCTTCCTTTTATTCCCTTTTCTTGCCTTATTGCAGTGGCTAGAATCTTGTCCTACACTGAAGAACTGGCACCCTTGCCTCATTCTCAAGCATAGAGGGACAGTATCTAACATTACAAAATATAGATTTTTTTTTTAACCACAAAACATCTTTAAAAATTGGTTTTGTCTTCTTCCCCTCCCCCAGGCCTCTTTCCTTCGTGGGGGAGGGTTAGGGCTTAGTGGCTGGTCCAAAGGAGGTGACAAAGCAGCATGAAAGGCGAAGGAAGTGTCAGCAATTGTTGCAGGAATGACAGGCCAGGCCCTCCCTGGTCGCGGATGGGGTGGCATGGTGTCTCTGCAGCCCTGACCAGCGCCCGGACCTCAGAGTCCCAGCCCTGGATCTGCAGGTCCAGGCCAGGAGGGGACGTTAGACACCGTTCTACTGCAGACCCTGCCAGCCTCGCCGCCTGCCAGCCCGACTTGGCGCAAGGAGAGGCTCAGATACCCAGATCAGGGTGGCAGAGGCCAGGCCTGATTTAGATGGCGTGAGCTTTTGGCAGCAGCTGCCCCCAGGAGGAGAGGATGGGCGGTGAGGGGAGGAAGCAAACTGACACCTCCCGGCGGCGGGGAGAGTCGGCTGGCAGCTGAGCGCCACCGCGCCCTGCAGGGGAACGGGGCCCCGCTTCCTTGTAAGGGCCGGGGACGGGCAGCCAACTAGGAAGCGGAACAGGCCAACCGGAGCGCGAGAAAGACGGCCGGGCACAGGGCCCCAGCCTTCCCGGGGTGCGGCAGCCTGGACCCCACCCCGCCCGCACCTGCGCAGGTCGGGAGCCAGCAGGGAGGTCGGGGCCGATGAACGGGTGTGCGTGGAGGCCGCGGGCTCGGACTGAGCGCAGCCCCCCAGCCCCAGCGCACGCAGCGCTGCGCTGCGCTCGGGCGCCCCTTCCCACGCTTCCTCCCGGTGGGCTGTACCAAAGGCGCGGGGGAGTGGAGCGTGCCACTCGCGGCAGCCACCTGCCTCCTCGCACCCCGCCCCCGACGCCCGCAGGCCCCGCCCCTCACGCCCGGCTCCCCGCAGGCCCCGCCCTCACGCTCGGCTCCCCGCTGGCTCCGCCCCGGCCCCGCAGGCCCCGCCCCTGGCGCGGCGGAGCGAGGCCCGAGCGCTCGGCCGGCCGCGAGCCAGCCGGCCGGGGACGAGCGCCGCGGCCCATGCTGATCGCTGTCCTCCTCCTCCTCCCCCTCAGGCGGCGCTGGCGGCGGCCCCGGGACCCGCGGAAGCCGGCATGCTGGAGAAGCTGGAATTCGAGGAGGAAGGTGAGTGCGTGCCCGCTGCCGCCGCCGCGCGCCGCGCATCCCCGCCGGGACCCCGCGCCCTCCCGCGCGGCCGCGCCCGTGCGCTCCTGCGGCTGCGTCCTGCGGGGCCGGGCTCCGGCCGCACCGAGGGGCGGCCCTTTTGTCCTCGCCGCCGGGCCCGGATCCGAGCTGGGTGTCAGCGGCCCCGCGGAGCGCGTCACGGGCACCGGGCACCGGCGTCCCGCGCGCAGCCCGAGCGCTGCGCTGCAAACCGGTTCCTTATCGGGTGGTGGAAATGCCTCGAGCAGGGCGTGTCTGCTCCTGACGGGCAAAGTTACATCGCGGAACCGAGCGAGCGGCGCACGAGGTGGCTCGGAGTTCGGGACCCTCCTTGGGGTCGCCTCTGTCGCTTCTCCGCTCCTGTAGGGGTTTGCTTCCCCCTGCCCTATTTTCTTCTTGTGGTGTTACAGGTAAATAACCTGGACCTTGTTTGGAAGCGGTTAGCATTTGAAAGGGATGGATGAGCTTGCTACTTGGCAGAATTAATATTTAAAACGGTGTAATGAGTTCCCCCCAGCATCCTGCTCTGAAGCTGTGAGCCTTTGAAGGGGATGAGCTTGTCCTCTGACAGAATTAATATTTAAAAGGCAATTCGATGAACTCGAAGTCGAAAGAGAACTTTATATAAGATGCTTGACAGTTTGGAGAATTTAAAAGGCCTCCTATCTATCTTGTAGGCTCCCATTATTTATTTAGTGTCTTCTCTTTTTTTTCCAGGAGTATTGATAGACTAAAGCTCCAGAAACAAAGAATGTGCCATGTGGATGCTGTCCCTTGTGCCAACTTTACTTTAATACCCCTGTTCATTTGTGATCAGGCAATTACTTAAATAAGCTGCACAGCCGACCCGGGAGCACTAACCCGGGAACATGAGTGCATCAGGCAGACATGTTGGCTGCAAGGTAACACATCCACCCTCATTAAAAGCTCCTCTCCACATTTATTAGTAATAGCATTTCAGAATTGCCCTGGATTGTCTTTTTACCCTACCAAAAGATAAGCCAATGTCTTAATTCAAATTTATCTTCCTTGGTTTAATGCAGGGCACATTTTGACCACCGTCCCCCAGAATATTTTGTGTCCTTTCCAATAAGATTTTGAAAGTCTAAATCAGAGGTATTTTCTTTGTCTCTGGTATTAGTAACAATAAGAATCTACTGCATTGAAATTATTTGCAGATTAACCTGGAGGCAGGAGCAGGCTGGAGAGCAGTATCTATTAGAGGGGAACCTTCACTTGTTTTAAGAACCCAGACCCACATGCAAATGTTACTTCCACTTCTTACTTGACTGTGTGACCTTGGTCAAGTTGCTTAACCTCTCTAGGCCTTAATGGCTGGCTATTTGAAGATAAATGAGACCATGTAAATCATGGTACTCAGTGCATTGTGAACCCATTACAAGCACTTTGTAAAAGTTACTGCTGTAAAATATAGGACCATTAACCATAGCACCAAAGTCATGGACTTTTTAAGTCTTTTATTAAAGAATCTTAATAAGACATTCTTCTCAACACAGTTTCGGTGGCTTCTTTTTTTCCTTGGGATTTATTCATTTAATTATGCTGCATTTGTCAACACGCATATACAATCTTTTTTCCTTTTGCATTGTTTCTGCCACCAGTGTAATGAATGTAAAGTATTAAATCTAAGAAAGGGAACATCCCCTTTTCACCCGCCTATTTTTATCTGTATTGCCGTCATTACTTTAAAGCATACTGAATCCCACAAATAACCCTGTCAAACTTTTCCAGATTTTTAAGGAGGCAGAATGTTAAACAATTACTTCGAAGCTGTGAGCCAAGCTGGAAGAAGGAATGATGTTGGCGTGGTTGTTCAAAATGCTGCTTTGTGTCTTTGGAATCTTAAATTGCTTATTCATCTTTTTTTTTGTCTTTTTGAGACAGGGTTTCACTGCAGTTTAGGCTGGCCTTAAACTCACTTTGTAGCGCAGGCTGGTCTCAAGCTCGTGGTAATCCTCCTTTCTCAGCCTCCCCAGGGCTGGGATTACAGGTGCGCACCCCCACACCCAGCTTCATCCAAAATTTAGAAAAACCAAATACTAAGCAGAATCATGCATTGTGTGTGGGGAGAATCCTAGCACCAAGACCGCACACTTTTTAAATATTCCTTGAACTTCTGTGTTAGCAAATTGCATAGTAGGTAGCTATTGGATAGATCTTTGGTTTATCGTTAAAATTCTTCCTTATGCAGTTAATACCTTAATTTATACAGGAACTCCTAGAGGTATGACTTACATTCTTTGGGTGCGTGAAAGCACGTGATTACTGATAGTCTTGCTACCAAGTATTTTTCTGTTTCCTAATAAATTATAAATTGTACTGTATTTCTTAGAAGCAGTCAGAGGCACAAGCTAGCAAAGTAGGGAAAGACCTGCCGTGCACAGGTTTTGCTCATCTTTTGCCTGGGGTGTGACATGAGCTCTCTCTTCTACCTCCTTGACCCTCTGACCATCACACTGTGATGACAGGGTTTCAACTATGGGTTTGATGGCCTCTGTCCTTCACCACTTTCCCATCTGCATGTAGGACAAGGTTCTCCCAGTCCCCTTTCTGTGCAGAAGACTCAATAGCCACCTTTTTAAAAGGCAGACCCTGGTTCACCATGTCTGGAATGGGACCTGAGACTGCGTTTTTGCCAGGTGACAGGTCAACCCTGACTCACAGACTTCCCTGAGGAGCGAGGCTCCGGATCATGGGGTGGTTATAAGGACTCGGCTTCTCTTGTAGCTTGGAAACAGGAGCAAGGGCCCAACACTGAAGGCCTAACGTGTACCAGAGCCCCGTGAGGCCTTTGGGCGTAGTGTGCCACACTCCCACCTTGCTGTATGTGAGCTGTAAGGTGTCACGCTTTCTGCACGACATTGATCTTATAAGGACTTCGAGATGCAACCCAAGTCTCACCACCTGTTTGAGGCATCCCCTAGATAAATACGTACCTTCAACACTTCCTCAGCTCAGCTACTCTCCTGGTGCCCACATTAGGGCCACATGGAATAGGTGATCTGCAGCAGGATTTCCAGGACCCCAGTGATTACTGGGGTTGTACTGACTCTGTGGGGTGTTTTTGTTTTTTTGTACTGGGGATCGAACTCACGAGTTGGTGCTTGCCAGGCAGACACTCGTGCTGCTGAGTTAAATTCCCGGCCCATGATGCCTTTTTATTTATTTATTTTTTTGGTACCGGGAATCGAACTTAGGACCTCACACTTGCCAGGCAGGCCCTATGCCACTGAGCTATCTCCTTGGCCCCTCTGTGGGATTTTGAGAGGATTCACTGGTTCAGGTTATGAAACGTGATAAGAACGATGCCTTGCCCACAGTGACCAGTTTGCGCTTTGCTTTGATACCAGCCACATCTTTCTGTTTGTGCCTACGGTTATTAATCGTCTGGCGCTTGCCTGCCATAACCAAGCACGGGGACTTTTGCAAACATCTGATCGTAGCCTGTCTTTGAAATAGATCGTCATCCTGCAGCCTCACTCTGATTAATAAACCTCCCGGAATCCTGGCACTGGTGCCGAATTCCACAGCCTGCTTAGCAGACTATGTCCCCCCCCTGGGCTCCCACCTGTCATCTCCGGCAGTGTGAGACCTGCACTGGTTCAGGTGCACTGTGGCCTGCTGTGTGCTTTTCCGGTTGGTAGTCCCCTTCCCTTTCTACCTGTGCTGACTTCACCCTGTCCGTTCTGTCCACTCCATTCTCCACCTGCAGTGCGTTTTCCAAAGTCGGATCCTTTCCCAGACCTGGCCTGCGTGCTCCCTCGCTGTGGCAGCCTAGCCAGCCAGTCCACAGGGACCAAAGAGAGGGAAGGTGGGAACCATCTCGTACAGGAGGGGAAGCATCTATTTTCAGTCAAGAATCTCAGGGTTTAGGCCCCGCTGGGTAATGAAGTGGCTCCATTTCTTTGGATAATCCTTGGAGTCTTTTTTTAGACTTTTATTATTATCATTGTCTTTCTGGGCTTTCCCAGTTTAAAAAATAAATAACGGGCCAGGCCTTCATGATCTCTTGCTTTCCCTGGTAGCGCAAAAAAGAGAACCTGGAGTAACCAACAGCCACGCTGTATACGGAAATTGCGTTGATTTTAACTCATTCATTCATTCATTCTTGGGGGTGGGAGGAGGACACCCTGAAACCAGCCGGTGAGTGAGGATTGATTCTTGGTGGGAAAGCATCTGGGCCATTGCAGTGGTTCCTGGTCCTCCAAATGGCCACCATAGGGGGCCCAGTGAGGCAGGTGTTAGAATTTCTTAGGAGGAGGGCAGTGGAGGAAAGGGGAAGGGACCAGGAGGATGAGATGGGGACTCAGGTGTGAAAGTTGTTGCCTGGCTCAACCCAGTCAGCCCACAAGGTCATTGACTGGCATGAGGGGCAGTGACCCCTGGTGGTAGAAACATCAAAATGACACCGCTTGATCGTCGTTGCTGATACTGTTACGGAACTCTCTCCTTTCCTGCAGAGTTGCAGGCTCATCTGAGGCAAGGGATACATTGATTCTCCACTGGTGGCGGTAATTGTAATTCTGTAAATACCTGGAGGTGAAGTCTTCCCGTCCAGCCAGGTACATCTCTAACCTGTTGCCATACTTGGTAGAGTTTTAGTTGCACAATGTAAAATCAGAAGCCAGGATAGAACAACATTTGGTGGTGTCTTAGGGTAATTATAGACTGTTCTGGAGTTTGGGTGTGGTCTGTCCCCCAATGACACTTGGTTTTTCAGGGTGACAGTATTGAAAGGTGACAGGGTCATGGGGCACTACCCTCAGAAGAGGTTAATGTTGGTCTCATGGGCATGGATTGGTTTTTTCCTAGAGCAAGTCTGGCTCCTTACACCGAGCTCACGTCCTCCCTTGCCGTGAAACCCCGTGACCCTGTGGAGACCCTCTCCAGACACCGTGTTATTTAGATTTTCCAGCGCAGAATCACAAACAACCAGTTAACCAGAAAAATGCATAGGAGGATTTGGGGACATCTGAAAGTAGGATTTGTCACCAGGCTTCACAGGTGCCTGCAGCCACCTTGAAAGTCATCTGGAACTGCGGCAGTACCTGTAGTCGTCTCTGGGGCTGTGCGACCTCCCCTGTCAGGACTTGCCCTGTGGCCTGGTGGGCGTGCTGAGAAACAGCCTGAGCTCCATCTCTGCCTGGCCACAGCTCTCCAGGCCACACCCCAGAGGCCCTGGCCTGAGACATGACCACTGCAGCTCCAAGTTTCGCCTTGGGACTGTAAGGAGGTAGAGCTGAGTGTGCAGAGGGTTTGGAGCTTGCCAGAAGCATTGTACAGACTTTTATCCTTCCTTTCCGTGATATACGATTAGCTGGCATATGCTGTGGCAGTGTTTGAGACCCTGTAGGCTAACTGGATCCTTAGGACAACTCCAAAGGACAAGGACAGTAAGGTCAGAGGTGAAATTTCTTCTCCCAGGTGACAAATCTAGGAAGCTCACAGCCAGGTTCCAGACACATGTGTTCCATCTCAGAGCCCCGAATCAGTGGCGTGACCCAGATAAAATGATCTTCCCTTTGGATACACCTTGTTACAGCTCATGTCTAGATGTCCCCCAAAGCCTCATGCAGTCATAGGTGGGGCTTTTTCAGAGGTGGCTGCATCTAGAGTGTGTGATGCTGGAATTGATTCATGATGTGGTGTGAGGCTCAAGAGCCCTAGGACCCTAGGATTCCCCCCACCCTTTGGTACCAGGGATCAAACTCACAACCTAGAGCTGCCAGGCAGACGCTTACGCCGCTGAGCTAAATCCCTGCCCAAGAGCCCTAGGATTAAGGATGTGTGTGCTATCCTCCTTGAGAAGTGTGGATGAGATAAAAGGGCCAGAAAGATGCTGTTAAGGTCCCCTTTGCTGGCTTTCTTTGCAGTCTTCTGCTTGTCATGAGCTAGTTCTCTGTGATGCCCCTCTGCCAAGGCACCCTGCCTTGGAGTCCCCAGTTATGAACTGAAAACTCTCCAAACTGAGCTAAATAAACTTTCCCCCTTTAATTTTGGGTGTCGAATATTTCGTCTAAGTAATGAGAGAAAAGTAACTAACACAGCCATCTTCCCAGTTTTTACCACTACTCACCCTTAACCCATTTCTCCCACGGCACTGAGGTGCACTAAGGTTGCCAGGGGCCTCCCCATCCCAAGTCCAGTGGGCTCTTGAAGTCTTGGTTCACGGAGATGCCCTCTGCCCTTTCAGGGGACACCTTTGACTTCTGTGACCTGGCTGTCCAGGTGCCCTGCTCTCACGCTAATTTCCTCACTAGTCCTGCTCTTTTTTTCTTTTTTTTTCCCTCTGTAGCACCTAATGCAATTTAATTCGCATTTCCCACAGTTGCCCTCCCTCCCTGAGCCTTAAGATACAGGGCTTCCTCGCAGTGCGGTCTGAGCCCCACTGCCTTCATGTTCTGCTCTTGCCCTGTGTTGTCACATCTATGGTTCTGATGGCCTCTCTAGCACCCACTGTCCCTGCTGCAGGCAGAGATACTGTCTGATGTCAGCTGCGTGGTCCTATCAAGCCGGGGCCTGCGTGTCTTCATCGATCACTGTTGCCTGTGATTTGAGGTCTCTTTCTAACATGTCTCTGCCCTCTTCTTTCTCTTTCTGCTTTTACCTCAGTTTTCCAGTAGCTCTCCTGGCCATCCTCAGGGTCCTGCCAGGCCCTCTGGGTGTCACAGGGACCAGTCCCCTCTCCTCTTGGCCACCTGCTCATTTCCAAGTCTTAGGCCCACTGTGGCTTCCTAGGGAAGCCCTCCCTGCAGGCCCCAGACAGCACCTTGCGTGGTATTATCCCAGGACCCCACCATCACTGGGTACCGCAGAGGTGAAATGGGGTTGACTTGTATTTCTTTGCCATTACATTGCACAGCATCTGAAGCAGGGAATGGAAAAACTCAGATACTGTGATGGAGAGGACTTAGTTTCTGTAGGTATTTGCTACAAAATACACAAATGTCTTTTGGAGCTTTAATATTTATGCTGGTAAATAAGCTTGGTATATTTCAAGTGATTAGTGTTGCTCTGATTTTTAAAAATTAGCATTTGGATTGAAGGGCCTGTAGGAATGAGAGGAATACCTCTGGCCTTGTGGTCAGGTGGTGAACTGGCCGAAGAGCAGGAACACCTAGAGAAATGGAGGCGACGACAGGGTCTCCCAGAGGTTTAAAGGCACTGCCACCCGGCTGACATCAGAATGTGTCGTCGTGCCCCAGGATTGGGCAGCTCTGGGCAGGCGCATGCAGGTAGAGCAGGCTGCTGGCTTACGCAGCCTCGCATCGGAGAGAGTCTTCAGGGTCTTTCTTCTCTGTGCTGTTGGTATGGGAAAAGGTCCTGTATCTTATCTTGGATAGTAAGAGGAGTCATTTAGAGAGAGGGAACTAATTTGAGAACCTTATAGCTAAATTGTAGTCACTTTTTGATCTCTTCTAGCGAGCTGTGTTCTTCTGTCGCACTAAGAATTGTTTTCAGGGATCTGAATTTATGTGAGATCGCCGAGTTCCTGCAGGTCGTGCTAGTTGATTGATTCTGTTTTAGGTCAGCTTGGGTCGTTTGTAAATGATAAGGGTGAGCTGCTCACAGCACTGCTTGCTTGATCATGTGAACTGTCTTTCAAATGGGAAGTTTAATCAGTCCATCACGACCTCCTCGGGGTGCACACAAACACCTAGCATGTCGTTTGGGCCTTCTGCCTGCCTGTGACTTCTCACGTTGACACCTTGGCACATGGTGGGTCCCTTTTCAAATGCATGTGTAATTAGTGCCATAGTAAGTAACTTTCAAATGCATGTATAATTAGTGCCATAGTAAGTAACAGGATGTGTCCGGTCCAGATCAGAGGATCTTCTTCTTCCTCGTAGCTCCAGGACTTTAGGCAAATTATTTCAGGCTTTAGACCCTTCATGTGTAACTTGGACATGATGACATTGCCTAACGTGGAATTCCGTGTGGATGACATGATACAAACAGAACATGTCACCAAAGTGCCTAGTACAGCATCCAGTCTCCATGTGTAAGTGTGGTAACAATCCCAGAAAGGAGAAAAAAAGGCAGAGATTTAAAAGCTGAACACCATAGTGCATCCTCTGGCATCAGGTGTCTTATCTCTGCAGTGTGTGTGTGTGTGTGTGTGTGTGTGTGTGTGTGTACATGCACGCACACTTGGTATTGTTTGTGATTAGTTCTTGGTTCTAGCTCCCTTTACGAATGAAGACAGGCTCAAGGGCAACAGATGTTGTGAAATACAAATTTGGTTTGGTCTCCCTTTTCCTGGCAAACAACCCCTAAAATCCTTGGACTCTTCAGCGTGATAAATGTCTTCTTGTCTACCGTGATTCAACTGCTGGCAGGCTGCCCCAGGGCAGCTCCAGGATGGGTCTGGTCATCAGAAAGGCCATGGTGGATTAGGGACTGGGACTCTCAGACCCGTCCCCCGAACTGAGCTGATCACCCATGGCCACGGATTTACGGCATTGTGCACTCATAATGCTGTTTCCATAAAATTCCTGAAAGAGTGGGGTCCCAGAGTTTACAGATGGCAGGACACACAAGCGTCCTGCAGGACTGCATGTGGAGGGGTCCACAGCCCCACACTCCCCCACACACACTCCTCCGTCTCTGCGTCTCTTCATCTGTTCCTGCCCACCAGACTTCAGCTTAACCACTTACCTGAGTTCTGGAAGCCACCTGAGTCTGCAGATCCAGGGAGGGGCCGGGCGGAGATGCTTCCTGCTGTCTGTGCGTCTGACGTGGAGCTCTTGCAGGAGCACCTCAGCTTGGTGCAAGGACCCCCAGTCTGTGAGCTGCTGAGGCATCTGCTATTAGGACTTTATTGTAATGAAACGGTAAATCTTCACAGTGCTTACAGCTAATCATGAGGGTGTAGGCGTCCACACGAGAGATGCTGGGGGACCCACAACCGGAAGATCCGCTGCTGTACATGGTTATGGACAAATCTAAGCTGCCACATACTGAAATGTTTCAGTTGGAATCAGAATTGCCTTTTGTCAGAATGTGAAATTGAAGGCTTATGGGAGCTCAAGTGAAGTACCTATCGTGAAATTACCAGAATGGGTGGTGTGTATGTGTGTGTGTGTGTGTGTGTGTTGTTTTGTTTTGTTTTGTTTTGTTTTGTGATAGGGTCTTGCTAAATAGTTGAGGCTGTTCTCAAACTTTCTGCCTCAGCCTGCTGAGGTTTGAGATTACTGGTATGCACCATCATACCCAAAACTGTCCAAGAAAAACTGAACTGGTTGTGGTGCTGCACACCTTTAATCCCAGCTACTGGGGAGGGGCAGCAGGAGGATCATAAATTCAAGGCAGCCTGAACAGTGTAGTCAGACCCACTCTCTCTGAGATAGGCCATTGATAGGAAAGCTTGCCTAGCATGTGTGAGGCCCGGGGCTCAACCTGCAGCACCACAAAGAAAAAAAAGAAAAACTAACAGCCGAAATAAAAAGGATTTCTTAAATATCAACAAGTTTTTAAATGTAATATAAGCAACGAAATAATCTATCACGCTGTATCAAAAGTTTTAAACTGCTTCTTGAACAAATTTTACAGGTTCCTGAACAAATTTTACTGGTGTGTTTTCCTGGTTTGTTATCCCCTTTGGTCACCATAGATGAAATTTAAAAGTAACAAGGTGGATTATATCCTGTAGATGGGTGAAGGAGACAGATGGAAACCTTTTTCAAAGTCATTAAAATGTTTTATTCTTCCTCTTTTTCTGCCAAAGAGATAGGATACCCAACCTGGTTGTGGGTGAATTCCGTAAAACCTTCAAGGAACCATTAATTCTTTAACTTTCAAAATTATTTTAGAGCCCAGGAAAAGATGTGCATTCCATGAGGCTAGTGTGACCCTTAAATCAAAACCAGCGTGGAGCCAGGCATGGTGGCCCTGCCTGTAATCTCAGCATTTGAGAGGCTAGTATTTAAAACTCTCAGGAAATGACTTCTTCCCAGAGGTATCCTCCAGGTATAGCTGGCTTTTGTGCTTTGGGTCTGTTGCAAGATCTTTCCTTTTCAATTTATTGGGGATGAGAAGTTGCTGCCTAGTTGGCCTAGCATCTGGTTCTTTGGCACTGGCCTATAGTGTTGTCTGTGGCCCTTAGGCACCTCAGTTCTGGCATAGCAGGAAGAACAACTGGTTAGTATGTCACCTCGACTAAAGTAGTACAATGAGTAATAGTGATAGCATCAAACACAGCCTAGGAAAAGGCAAACTGTGGTAAGTATTAATCTGTCATCTTTAACTGTAAGCATTAGAGTCATACTTACTTAACAGAATCTAAAACAAACCGAAAAACTGCACATGGCCTCAGTATGGCGATTTTACTCTCGGGAGAAAATTTAACAGAGGTTGGAGGAAACAGAAATACAAGCGATTAGAAGCAAGACTGGAAGACACAAAGGAAGATTATGCAAACTTTGGAAAACTGGTGAAGAGGAAGGAGGGAAAGAGGGAAGAAAGAAGTAAAAACAAGAACAACAAAAACAGCAGCAGAAAAAGTACAAGCCAGGCCAGGTATGGTGGCACATGCCTGTAATCCCAGCACACAGGAGGCAGAGGCAGGAGGATCGCTGTGAGTTCGAGGTCAGCCTGGGCTACACAGTGAGCTCAAGGCCAGGCTGGGCTATATAGTGAGACCCTGACTCAAAGAACCAAAAAAAAAAGAAAGAAAGAAACAAAGAAAGAAAGAGTACAAACTGTGTTCACATTCATATAAAAACAAGGTCAAGAAAAAAGAAAATAAAAATAGGAAAAGAGAAGAAAAGGAAAATTAGAAAAAAATCCACTTCCAGGCGAGTCTCTGCCAACATTGGTAGACAAAGAGGCAGACAGAGCCCAGACCCACGCTGACTGACCCAGAAGGCCAGCTGTAGGTTGACGTCTGGTAGCGGATAGTCCCAGCAAGAATGCACCTTCAGTTCTGCTAAGCGCAGACTGGTTGGGGACTGTGACGCTGGTGCCTGCTTGTTCGGTCCATAGCACTCTGTGCGCCTTCTGCCACCCTGAACTCAGCTCCGTGACCTTCTGCCCACTTGATCTGGGTTCTGCCTCACCCCGCCGCTGGGAGCTGCTGGGTGGAGCCATGCTGCAGCTCCTCTGAGTTAGGAACGCAGTTGGCCAGTCTCCAAGATAGCTCCTGGCCAGTCTCCCTCTCCTGCAGGACATCTGAACCCAGATAACTACCCAGATACTGCAGGCTGCTGTGTCCACTGCTCTGTGCCATGGGTGCCGTGGAGGCATCTGGGGTCACCAGCAGTCACGATGGGTCTGCAGGTTCAATCCGACCCTTCCACGCAGTGGTCGGGGCTCAGGGAGAAAACACCACTTGCCGTCTCCTCTGTTGAGGTCTCTCTGCCTCTCCCTGTTGGCTTCAGTTCTCGCTTCAGATCTTAGCTGGGTTCCAGGGACCCATTTCACTCCTTTTCTTCCTCAGGTTGCTGTGTTCCAGCATCTGGACAGATTTCAAAGAGGCTGTTTCCTGCTGTTCACCCTGTGTAGGGCTGATGAGAAGGTGGCTGCACACGGGTGCCGTGGTTCATGAACACATCTGTTTGTAAACAGTTTGGTTCACAGACAAAGTGTTCAGCAAAATTTTGCTTCCCTTTGCAAACTCCACATTGGATGACAGAGACGGCCATGGCCATCTTCCCCACACGAACTCAAATACAGCCATCTTCAAAATCATAAACTAAGTTCGTGAACTGAGGTACCGCTGTATAAAGTAGTTTAAACATTTTAAAGTCTTATGCCATCTCATTCATTTAAACACGTTTTGCCCAATAGGATTATAAGATAGCACCAGTATAAACTATGTTTGCAAACAGGTTAAAACTTTAAAAGAAAAAACTCACATGAGGCATTTCCATAGGGGAATTATTTCTGTAATTTTAAAAAATCCTTTCCGGTCCTTTAAGTTTATAAGGTCTGTACTGCACATGATGTTTATTTCCTAGTTAAATCTAGATTCCACAGTAATCTGAACCCGTGTGCTTGGCTTGCTGGCCTTTTCCCCTCTGAGGACAGAGGCGGAAGCCCAGACCAACTCACCGCCTGCATCTGGTCTGGTGTCTGGTGGAGCTTATGCCCTGGCAGGTGTGGGCTTGTGCTGAATCCTCAGGGATTCACGGGGCGCCTGGGTAATACAGGGAAGCAAGACTCACTGGCTGCCCCAGAAAGCTTATAATACAGTCTGAGGAAGAAGCTAGTGTCAGGTGTGTGACACACCACAGGGAGTCACAGCACACTGACGGGGCGGGTCACAGGGATGAGTGCCATTGCCCCTCCTCAGGAAGGACGCTGTGGTAAGTAGTAATCTTTGAACTGATCTTTGAGGATGTGTTAGTTTCCTGAGGCCACCGTAATAGGTGACTGCTGTCACTTAGAACAACAGAAATTCTCTCACAAAGCAATCAGCAGCAGGACTGTCCTGCATCTCTCTAGCTTCCAGTGGCTGTGGAAGTGTCCCTTAGTTGGAGATGCATCACTTAGATGTCTGCCTCTGTCCTCCTCTCTCTTTCTTCCCTTATAAGGACACTCTTAGGGCCCACCCTAACCCGAGATGCTGTCCTCCCTTGAGTCTTTCCTTACAGCTGCAAAGACCCTCGCTGCAAACAAGGTCTGGTTGTGCTGTTTCGGTGGGGCATGCCCTTGAGGGGCCCCTGTTCCATATCCCGAGGTAGACAGCATCTGTGTGGACCATGGCAGGCTGAGGTGTGCTGACCTGCAGGAACTCCACATGTGCAGACACAGACAGAAACCTCAGAACACATGCCCCAGACTGAACCTGCCAAAGTTCAAAGCCTCCCTGAAAAGTGGATGCAGGTTGCGTGATTCTAGGAGGTGTGGCAGGAAAGGTAGGGGACAGAGACTGCCGAGAGAGAACTCAAAGAAAGGGTCTATTGCACAGGCAGGGAGCCTCCTCGGAGACAGCTGTATATTTGGATCTGCTTTTAGATAGAGAAATACCTTCCTACACATGTGTATATCATTTCATGCTTATTATTGTCACATCCAACCTTAGTGCAGTGTTTTAAAATCATGTGAATCTTTTTGAGACAAGATCTCACTATAGTCTAAGGTGACTGAACCTACTGTGTATTCCAGGCTGGTCTTGATCTTGTAGCGATCTTACCACCTCAGCCCCGCCAGGGTGCTGGGGTTATAGGATATACCACCATGCTCTCAGCTCAGATCTTCATGAATTAAACACTTTATACTCAGTACTTCTCAGTGTTACTCTGTAGCAACTCCCAGAGGAATGGCATTGTGTCAAAATAGTACTCAAGGGTCCCAGGATTTAGCTCAGTGGCATAAGCACCTGCCTGGCAAGTGCACAGTCAGGAGTTCGATCCCCGGCATGTAAGGGTGGTCAGGGATAACGTCACTCCACAGGCAGGTCCCTTCCTTTGCCAGCCAGTACCTCAGATGCCATTGATTCTCTGCAGTTCTGCTTCTGTGCAGTGACGTGCAGAAGAACAAAAGCGAGAGTGGAACATTGTGATAACATCCTAATCTCAGTTACCTTTTAAATATGGAAAGTCCAAACTTCGTGCCTTTTCAGGAATTTTAATAATGCATTCCAAGCTTGGGCGGGGCCCCTCCCGGTGTAACTCTGAAGTACTCTGTGTAACACATTTCTTCCTCCAAACCCGGAACGAGGTTGCTGAGGCCAGCACTGCGCTGGTGCCTCCCATAGGCAGGAAGTTAATATTAAATGTGGAAAAGTAAGGGCTTTATTTTTCCAACCTAAACCGTTAGCACGTCTGATGTTGGTGTTGCTTTATTAGACCAGTAGTAATCAGTCCTCTTCCCAAACCAACAGGTAGTTTATTACAATTTATTTACATACATGACTTTTATTTTTTGATCACGCTTTTTTCCTTTTAAAAAATAGGGTAGATCCTCCCCAAAACTCAGTATAATCATGAGAAAAACTGCAGACATATCAGTTTAGGGACATTCTCCAAGGGACCCAACTAGACTTCCTCAAAACTACCTTAGGGAAGGTCAGGGGTGGTGGCCTGTAACCCTAGCACTCAGAATGCAGAGGCAGGAGGATCTCTACAAGTTTGAGGCCAGCCTGGGCTACAGAAGTGAGTTCGAGAGCAGCCTGAACTACATCGTGAAACCCTGCCTCAAACAATAAACTACAAATGAAAACCACCACAGCATCTGAGAAGCTGTCATAGCCAAGGTGACCCTGGAAAGATGCCACCAACTGTCATCTGGAATTCTGGGACAGAAGAAGGACACCAAGAGAAAACTAGGGAAATCTGAATACTGTGGGGACTTTCTTTTTTTTTTTTTTGTACCAGGGATCGAACTCAAGACCTTGCACTTGTCAGGCAGGCATTTACACCACTGAGCTAAATCCCCAGCCCCGGGACTTTTGTTAATAATTTATTCATTAGTCCTTCCTGGGTTCATTAATCATGACCAGTGTTCCATGCTAATGCAAGATGTTAACAGTGGGCACCGTGTCCGAATGTGCCTGGGAGGCTGGCTGATGGGGACACGCAGAGGGCCACAGCACTGTCCCAGCTCACTGGCCCAGCTGCTGTGGGAGGCAGGACAGGGGCAGGCTGGAGAGCACAGAGTCCAGTGCAGGGTGACTCCTGGCCTCCAAGGGCCTCTCTGCAGGACTGCACTGGGGCACAGAGCAAGCCATAAAGACCCAGGAGTCCATGCGGATGGAAAAAGGATGATAAGGAACCCTCCGGGACAGGACTGTCTGGTCAGGTGATTGGCGTGGCATGTGTGTACCTGTGGACTGAGATGGAGAAAATCCCCAAGATTGAGATCATGAGGAAACCATTATGCAGACCTGCAGGTAACCTGCCTCGCCTTGAGACTCTCAAGGGCATCCAAGACAGCGACAGAGCGGGCAGCTGTGCGGCCAGTGGCACCTACACAAGCACAGTGACTAGTAGGGAGCACAGAAAGGTCCTGGCTGAGATAGGGGCCTTGGGGACAATCAAAGGAAGTCCTGAGGAGCGAGGCTCCATTCAGAATGAGGCAGCAGGATGAGTCCATCATCTGTAACACGTGGGACCTACTGATCCAAGATGCTCAGTGTAAGCGACGCTTGGTGAGCTGTGCAAGACCTGCTTTATCTTCGCAGCTCTTCCGTAAGTCAGAGTCCGTTGTTTATTTAAATATTTTTAAAAATCAAAAGGGGAATTAAGATGATACACAAAAAATACATTTAACATAAAACCTGCAGATTTCCAATTTTTACAATTTAAACATTTCTACTTCATATACTTGAAATTTTTCAGATAGTCATATAGTGATACAGACCTCTGTATCTGTGTGCTAGGTGTGATCCAAAAATACAGTGAAGGTTTCCATTTTTAAACACAGTTATAGTAGAAGACATATTAACCCCCTCAGCACCTTCCTGCGTGGCTCAGAGGCACCTACCCCATCATTCTTGCCGCTCTCTGAAGCAGTTCTGGATGTCCTCTTTCACGAGTGTCTTAAGCTGCACTCTGTGGCTGCCTTGGTGTCCTAAATTGATTCAAAATGTTTACTTTGCATGTTTCTTTTGACTTTGGGAAAGAGCCAGAAGTTGCACAGTGCCAGATCTGATGAACATGGTGGGTGAGGACGTACTGTGATGGTTTTATGAACCTGCCTTTGCATTGGATGGCGCTCAGAAGCAGCATTCACCATATTTTTGATCATGCCCCATAAAGACATTCAAGAAATAGGACTTAAGAACTGCTTTAGAAAGTGGCAAGAATGCCGAGCATGGTGGCACAAGCCTGTAATCATAGCACTTGGGAGGCTGAGGTGGAAGGATCACTATGATTGAAGACCAACCTGGGTTACATAGTAAGTTCAAGGCCAGTCTGAACCACACAGCAAGACCTTGTCTCAAAAATAAAAAAATTTAAAAAAAGAAAAAAAGGAGAAAGGAAAACGTAAGAATGATGGGATGAGTTGTGTTAGAAGCAAGGGAAAGAATTTGAGGGGCCTTAATCCCAATGTGGCTACTGTGATGATTTTCAAAAATTAAACACCATATATTTTGATCCCACTTTGAATGTCTTTTATGGAAAGTACTGATTTAATTAATGAACAAAATGTCTGGTAAAGTTTTTTTTTTCTAAGAGCTAGATGGTTGCATTTTATTATTGTTACGTTGTTATGTTTCTGTTGGTAAGTTGTTACATTGCTATATTATACATTATTGTTACGGCTGCATTGTTACATTGTTGTTCCGTTTTTGTTTTATGATTACATTGTTAGGCTTATTGTTAGTTTCCCTCTTGCTTTCATTGGCTTGGATTTTCCAATAGATGAGGTAGGTAATTTGTGTCTTAAACATTGACTAAATACATCCCGGACGAAGCAGCTCTGTGGCCCAGGTCACTCCAGACTGAGGCTGAGAGGGCCTGTGTCACAGTGGTGCTGACAGAAACAGAAACAAGCGTTGAGCGCTGCTGTGCTCGAGTTTCTGTTTCAGCTGCTCTGCACAGCGTACCCATTTTCCCTGGACGAACATTTCAAGAACCGGGCAAGCCTGCAAGCTTAAACTTCGTCCATCCCTCTGGAGGTTTGCTGACCTTCATGAGCCCCTCCTTGTCCTCGGTAGCATGCGTGACTGAGGACTGTTGGTGTCCACCTTCTCCACTGTGTGGGGACAGTACTGGCACAGTGGGAGCTGTGGGTGGCAGGCACTGCCAGTGCCGCACTCCTTTTCTAGGTCTAACCTGAGGCCTCTATTTCAGCATCTCTGCTTGCAGGCTCATGGGTCGCTGGGAGCTGGCCTTGACCCCGGGAGGGCAGA
Organism: Dolichotis patagonum; assembly: GCA_004027295.1. Lineage (NCBI taxonomy): Eukaryota > Metazoa > Chordata > Mammalia > Rodentia > Caviidae > Dolichotis > Dolichotis patagonum. Next base: position 23,474 of record PVJX010017903.1, read on the forward strand.
AACTGTCTCCTGGCCCAAGGCGGATCTGAGACAGATTCATGGCCCACACAGCTGTCCGTAGAGCTTCCTCCTCAACGTATCGAGTTCGGTTGTGTGGACCTGCAACCTGCTCCAGGCGCGAGGCCTTTTTGGAACGTTTTGCTTCCTTGTCTCCCTTCTTAGCGTCAGCATTGGATATTTGCATGTTGCTGAAGCAGTGTCCAATAAATACGTACTGACGTGGATTAATTCAGGGGTTAGAAAAGGAAGATTCTGATCATTCGAAAAAATTATCATCCAAAAAGCAAAGGCACTATTAATAAGACCAAAGCAGTAATTGGTGAGAAATACAGACAAATCACATTTAGGAGAAGAGGTCATTTGGCATTCTCGTGGTGTCTTGTGGGCTCAGCCAGCTTGTGCATTTGGGAGGTGGAAAGTGGTGATTGTATTGTCCTATGTATTTCTACCCCACCTGGCACGTGGCACATAGTTGGCATCTGTCCTGTGGCATGGCAACAGGGCAGCGATGAGGCAGCATTTAATAGGAGGCCCTTTTGGAGTCGCACTTGAATTACTCCCTGCCCCTGACTTTGGCTTCTCCTGGCCTCAGTTTCCTTTGGCCCTTCAGTTTCACATGAAGAAATGAAGGTTTGTTATTCCTCAGGGTTACAGAGATCAGATGAGGAAACTGGCACCATTCCTGGTCCATCATCAGCACTCAGGTGTGTGCTCTTTTTACAGGAATAGATGAAGTTTGGGCCTGAGACCGTGTTGGAATTGGACAAGAAAAGGAGCAGCACAGTAAAGCGTATCAAGTGGGAAGGCGGGTTGGAGACAGGGAACTGGCGGTGCACCCCTAGCCCTGCACAAGGACACAGGATGTAAAGGATCAGTTACAGGGAAGCCAGACAGGGTCACTGTGGCTGCTGAGCTGCCCAGACTTGATCCCATCACGAAGAAGCCTGGACGATGGCCCCATGAGGGGACACGAATGGTGAATGGTGTGCCCACATGTGAATGAGGCCCAGGAGCGGTCAGAACTGGAAAGATCTGTGAGTAACCCCAGGTCTGTTGCAAAACAGAGAAACCAGTCAGCCCGGTTCCCGCTCTAGGAAATAGGGGTCAAGGCTGTGTCCACAGGCAGGACATCAGTGCCGCATGGGCTCCTTGAGTCTGCTAATTCCCACGTACACTAAAGTAACTTCATCTCTTCACGGTGCTTTGCCAGTTAGTCTTAATCTTCCGAAGCACACACATCAGTGCAGGCTGAACAGGAGGTCACCTGAGAGTGTCCTGGCACTGAGCCGTTAGGGTGGGTCGGGAGTGAGCAGCAGTCACCTCGGGTCAGGGAAAGGGCACCGTTTCGACCTCCGCCGCAGCCTTGGAGCCGAGAAGCGCGCAGCTTGACTTCCAGGGCCACGGTCTGCTGGCCACATCCGTCCGTGGAGGGCAGGTGAAGGAGTTTGCTGAAAAGGGCATGGAAAAGTATTCAGGCAGGAGGTGCTGGGCGTGAGCAGCGTAGCGGGTGAGACAGTTCACCCGCAGACCGTTCGGGCAGGGCTGCCCGGGTCACTCAGTTGTTCATCTTTGTTTCAGGCCGCCGAAAGCCACCACTGACTCCAGTAGCTCTACATCTGCCACGTCTGTTGGATGCATTAGGACAGTAGAGGGCAAAGGGCTCCGAAGAGGGGGTGTGTGCTGCACCTGGAGGTGGCCTCAGAGGAGAGTTAAAACTGGGTGGATTGAAGAGATTGGAGCTCTAAAGCCAACAGCCTGGTGAAGACAAGGAGGCCTCACATTTCTGCACAGTTGGTTGGAGCAGGTGCTGGGAGCGTCTCCATAAACCCAACAGTGCATCGTAGAGTTATTTTTGCTTAAATTGTCAGCTTACAGAGATCTGAAAAGACATCGGTGCTGGGGAGTTGGCTCAATGGCGCTGTGCCTGCCTGGCAAGTGTGAGGTCATGAGTTTGATTCCCAGTACCAAAAAGGAAAAAAAAGTTGGATGTGTTTGGTAGTGACCTCCATGCTCTGTGTCCTCTCGGGAAGACATGTATTTCAGAGTGACCATATGGAAGCAGCTTCCTAAATCTGTTTTAAAGTTTCCAGCTCATGGGTAGAAATGGAGTTCCTTTTTTTCTGTTCTGTTAGCCCTGTATTTGTGACCTCGCTAAACTTTCTAGATCTGAGAACTTTTCCTAGATTCTTGGGTGTTTTCTCTAAAAAATCATGTCACGTGTAGTTAAAGACAGTTCCAGTTTTGACTCTTCTGGTCTGATGCCTTTTACTGTTTCTGTGCCTTTCTGTTCCAGCTGGGACTTCCGGTGAAGTGTTGAATTAGTACATGCGGCCGGGCATGGTGGCACACACCTGTAATCCCAGCATTTGGGAGGTTGAGGCAGGAGGAGCACTGTGAGTTCAAGGCCAGCCTAAGACACATAGCAACACCCTGTCTCAAAAAAAAAAGAAAAGATGTCCTGTTTTCCCACTAAGTTGTTAGCAGTTTTTTGTATATGCACTTCATCGATAGAATTCTTTATTATTACTGATGAGTTGATTTTTTTTTTAGCAGAAGATTCTGAAAGTGGCGTTTACATGCGATTCATGAGGTCCCACAAGTGCTATGACATCGTTCCCACTAGTTCAAAGCTTGTCGTCTTTGATACCACGTTACAAGTAAGTCCGCCAATTTCTGTGAACTTGCGATGTGTCACTGGGACTGTGGTGACTTACGTCCAGCAACACCAGCAGATACGTATTGAGTACTTTCTGTCTCTCAGGCACAGGGCTGAGGTTTTGTCTGAATTCTCAATCTCCATGGCAACTGATAACGAATGTGCTATTACTGTCGTTTGTGTACCGATAAGGAAACTCAAATTCTAGCTCAAGAGCATAAATCACAGTTTTAACTCACAGATTTTTAGAGTTTAAGGATTTCATCCGCAGAGCTAGTGCATAGCAGGGTCTGGAATTTGAACACAGCCTGTGCTAATCTAGGTGTGGCCTGGATATAGCCTAATGGTCCTTTGTTGTTCAGTAGTGTCTCTGATAAATATTTGAACTAAAATTGGTTAAAAAGAAGAAAATACTAGCTGGGCATGGTGGTACATGCCTATAATCCCGGCACTAGGGAGGCTGAGGCAAGAGGATTGCTGTGAGTTCAAGGCCAGCCTGGACTGCATGGTGAGTTCAAGGCCGACCTGAACTATACAGCAAGTCACTGTGTCAAAAATTTAAAAAGGAAAAAGAATACTAAGGTGGAAAATCTCTTGAGAGAGAACTTCTTCAGTCTTATTTAGCAAAAAATTTGAACCTGATCGATTTGAGGTTAAAATGTTGCTTCTTACAGTCATGTGTGAAAAGTCCTAAATAACACACTCAATGTCATGGTTAAAATACACTCAAAGTGGTGAGATCAGGCTAAAACACATTGACCTCCCCCTCTTGTGTATATATGTGTGTCTGCGTGTGTTTTTATATACGTCATCAGCAAGTGAGATTGTCTTCAGTCGCCTTCTCCACTGGACACTGAGCCAGGAGCTCATGACCCAGTGGCTTATGAAGGCTGTGCTCCCAGGAGAAACCACAAAGGCACTGGAGAAACAGATGGTGGGGGCCAGGAAGGCAGCCTCTGCCGCCAACAGAGCCTGCCGACAGCCGGAGCCCCGTGTGGCCCCCTGGAGTTTGTCCGTCCCCTCTCTTCCCCAGCCTGAGTGACTCTGCCTGGACGGGCGCCGCCTACCTTCCTCCGCCCCAAGTTCCTCTGCCTTTGGATTACAGGACAGCGGAAGGGGTTTTGTTTTTGTTTAATTTCACTTCCCAACTATTTCTTGTATGGAAGTACTACTGACTTTTGCAAATTGGCTCTCTATATCCTATGACTTTGTCTGGCCCAAGTAACCTTCAGGGTCCCTTTTAAGCCTTGTGATTCCTTGAGGTTTTTTGTTTCGTTTTGTTTTGTTTGTTTTTTTTAAAAGATTTCTTGAGTTTTTGACATAAAGATGACAGTATAGTAAGGAATGATAGTCATTTTCAGAAATGTGGTCTGTACAGTTGTTATACAAATTTCAGTAAATAGCTAAACGTTGTGAATTCCCAGAGTAAAGGAACTCCTGGTCAACCCCTCTCATCCTCACCCCATGCCCTAAAAGGCTTCCTTTTGGAAGTAGCAAATCTCGTGGCCCATGCCACCTGGCTTTCCCTTGCGGTGTGGTTCACTTTCTTTGGAATTTAGAATTTAGCCAGACTGAATAATAGGTGAAAACTGTGATGCTTTCTGGCACCAGAGGTCACAAAGCCTGTAAATGTAACTTCTGTAATCACAGAAACCAGGTGTGCACGCTCTCCCGGAAGTCATTTATCCTGTGGGTCTCTAAGCTCGCACAGAGCTGAAATTTATCACCTTGGAAATGGAGCAAGCAGTTGGCATTGGTTAAAGCAAAGTGAAGGAAGTCTTTGAAGAGTTGAATGCCAGGGTATCATCAGTGCACCCTGGAGAGCTGAGGGAACAAACAGGAAATGACACAGGGGTATCAAAGTGCCAAAATACCCTGTCACTAAGAGATCAGTTAAATACATTGTGGAATAAGTGTATTGAAGAATATCCCATAACCATTAAGAATGAAAAATGTTTGTTGAAGATACACTTGTAGTTTTTGCCATACTGGGGATTGAACCGAGAACCTCACACAGGCCAGGCAGATGCCCTACCACTGAGCTACATCCCTGGCCCATTTTTAAAATTTTTCATTTTGAGACAGGTCTCCCAAAATTGCCCAAGCTAGGCTCAAACTTGCCATCCTCCCGCCTCCAGCTTCCCAAGTAGCTGGAATTAATAGTGCCACCACGCATGATGAGAATCTTTCACACAAAGGCTGCAAAACAGTACACACACTGACCAAGTCACTCCGAAGGTGTGAAGTATCGGGTGTAACTCACCCAAAGAGTTTATGGGACTCATAAAGGGACCAAAGACAGCTGTTTCCAGGGAGGCTGGCAAAGGAGATGTTTAGAGGTCATAAACAGAACAGAAAACTTTAAAAGTGGAAGCTGTTGCCCTGGAGTGAGGTGCTAGTGCATTCTCGCACCCAGCTTTTCTGTGTCCCAACTCCAGGCTCTCGAGAGGTCAACGCCACATTGTCTGTTTGGGTTCAGGAGTTCCCCAACATTTCCTCCAGGAACCAACCCCAGGAACAGTGCCAGTGTCTCTTTCTGACCAGCTCCCAGTCCTTGGAAGTGGAAGTCGAGTGAGCGTGTGACGTTTGGCTCGCTGGGACATTGTCACCTGCGTGGTCTTGGGGCTGCTGTGCTGTGCTGTGCTGGTGCAGCCTGGGGCGAGAACCGTCTGAGGGGCAAGCCCGGTTTGCATCTGAGCTCCTGAGACCAGGGGCACGAAGGAGGGAGGGGTCAGCATGGCACAGGCCGTACTGAGTCCTGCACTTAGGGCCGGGCAGCTGCACTGCACTGACACCAACCTCTGCTCTCCATACCCCCGGGCAGTCTGGGGGCCCGTGAACCCCACATTCATGGGGACTCTCAGGCTGCCAGGAACTCTGTACCCCCGTGTAGCCATTGCATCTCCAGCAGGGCCTAGCAGTAAGCCGGAAGCTGTCCCCAAAGGAAGCACCATCTGCTGGAGGGACTGTAGCTGCACCGTGTCCCCGGGGAGTTGCCTGTTGAGGGCGGCTGACCTGGCCGGGTCCTAAGGCCCTGGGAAGAACAGGGGCCCTGACACGGCGAGCTGTTGTTCTGGGCCCTCTAAGAACGGCTCCCAGAGTCCTTGGTATGTGTGTCAGAAGAGCACGTGCAGGGGTGAATGTGTGGCCCCCAGGAGCCCCACTAGCAGCCAGTGGTAGCAGGTCCTGTGCTGGGGCACAGCACCCCCGGGAATGTGCTGCTGTGTTTGGTTCCCAGCCTGGTGACGAGAGGACTGTCAGCTCTTCCTCCCCCTCCCCTACGCTGAGGGTCAGACAGCCAGCAGGAAACCAGGCAGGGCAGTAGACACCTGGAAGCTCATCAGTCTGGGAGGCTGAGGCAGCAGGATCACAGGTTCAGGCCCAGCCTAGATAATTTAGTGAGACCGTCCCAAAAAATAAAAAATAACAAGAAAGGGTTGGGGGGGGGTAGTTCATTGCGAAGGCCCTGGGCTCAATCTCTAGAACCACAACCAAGAAAAGAGGAAGAAAAGCCCAGAACCCCAGTCAGTGATTCAGGAGCCAAGATGTGCACAGCGAGGGGCTGCAAAGTGCTGTGCCCCTGGTCAGTCAGACCTGGGCTGTGATGGCTTCTGTGGCCTGATGTTCAGGACCCCCGCTCTGACCAGCACAGAGGTGGCGTTTTGGATTCTGGGGATTGGTGGCCGTTCGCAGCTACCACCAGTACGCCTGGAAGCCTGAGTTTCCCTCTGCAGACACCAGGGCCTGGTGCCATGGGCTGCCTTAGCGGGAAGCTGGTGAGAGCAGTGTGCTCTCTAGTCTGACCACTGCAGTCAGGTCTTTGCCCTTTTGCTCAGCCTTTTCCTTGTCCTGTAGCTCAAACGACCTTTCAGAAGGCTCTGCACCTCCTTCTTCATTCTTGGGGGGTCTAGTGATCAACCCATGGCCACCAAAGACCCCTGCGAGTCAGACCATTCTGATCCCTGGTGCCCCGCTGGGATCCGGTGCCTTCCGCGTCCCTGGCCCTGTGCTCCTGGGGAGTATCTGGAATGGGACGTTGACACTGTCCCAGCTGTTTTCTGCTGTGCATGTGGCCTGCAAGCTCAACAGCACGGAGGAAAGCTCTGCTCACACACGGTCCTCTAGGGTGAGTGCAGGTGTGCAGCACACACGGTGACTCTGCCGCGCCCTGCCTGCCTGAGCTGGTGGCTCCCTTCTCCAGCACGCTGCACAACCCCGGCATCTCCGCCAGGTAGGCAGGGGTTCAGCAGTGCCCAGAGTCAGCGGCCAGCCCCAGATGTGCTCGTGCCCCCTCATCACAGGAGGGTGGTTTCTGGTAAGTCCTCAAGCAGCAAGAAATGCCACCAAATGTGCATGAAATTTCCCTTCAGGGGAAGAGCCCATCCCTACAGCCTTGAGGGTTTCCAGATAGAAAAGAGCGTGTCTTACAGTGTCTTACAGCACAGCTGTGCACCCCTGGCTGTAGGGACACTCCTGCGGCAGTGAGCGCTGTGCAGTGTGTGCCCAGGACGGCTTGTGGGCGCCAGGCTCCCTAGCGGAGCTGATCCTCCCGAAGTCGGCCCTTTTCACAGCCTGTCACAGAGGCTCAGTATCACCTCGGGGTATAGGAATCCGTTCCTGTGTCCCTGTGCCTGGCACAGCAGTCCCGTGCCCTCCAGATCTGTGCCAGGCTTCTATGGCAGACACGCATGAGGCTGTGCGGTCAGTGGGGTGTTCACATCGCACAGTTACACTCGTGCTGGATTGGGAAGCGTCAGCTCTGCAGCTCCCAGAGATGGATGGAAGTCTCCTGGACTGCCGTGGCTGCGGGACCACACCTGGCTGCTCACTGTCCCCCTCCGAGCTCCGTCCCACATTGAGCCTGCTGGTCCTCAGTTCTGCTCCAGTGGCTGGTGCAGCTGCTTCCCGGACCTGGGCCTCCAGTGGCCCTGGGCCACGTGGTGACAGTCCCAGATGCTGGTTTTGTCACAGCACCACCGCTTGCCTGGAAACTAAGACTTTGGTTCCCACTGACGGCTTAGCATTGTGTTTGAACCTAAAGTCAGGACACCAAGTCCAGATCCCTCTGCCTGGGAACCATTCCTGATGCCCGTTTCTGTCGGTCAAGAGTCAGAAGCCACCCCCGTCATTTGAACAGAAAATTAGCATAAACATGTTGACAGGATATAAAGTGAGCTGGGTAAATGATAGGGTACATACAGACCTTTAGAGCAGTGTTCTCACAGTCTGGTTCCCACACCACAACTTCAACATAAGCCAGGAATTTATAAAATGCGACAACAGGCCCCATTTTAGACCTACTGACTCAGGAACTCTGGGGGAGGCCTAGTGGCGCATGTTTTCCCCCGGCTCATGCACTCCAGCTTCACGTAAGTGCCCAAGGAGCCATGCAAGTGAGAGGGCAGCGAGGCTAGGAAGGTCCTTCACACATAATAGAAACCAGCTGACTGATTTAGCCACTGCTCCAGGAAGGAAGAGGTGCCCAAGTGAGGCAGTGCTAGGTGGGGTTCACAGGAAGAGCAGCAGAAGAGCCTCCCAGGCCGCAGGCGGGAGGCCCACAGCCTCGGAAAGAAGGGAGTCCTTCCTCCTGTACCGTTGGAGCCCAAAGCAGAGCCAGCTGGCATTGCTGAAGTGTGGTCTGCGAATTCCCTGCATCACAAGTTAGAAGGGCAGGATTGCAGCTGACAGTAACTATGGGAACAATAAAAAAAGGATAGGTACAAGTTAGTGATTCTAAAAGATGACACCGCAGGAATTGTTAAAAGACCAAAAATAAACAGTATTTCATAACAGAATCATCACATCCCAAGGTGGGGGGTGGGTATTAAGAATTACTAAGTAGCTTTGCTCACAATAGCAGTGCTATACAAACACTAGCTTTATTTTTTTCAGTAAACTTAAGAGTAGTTTTAAATCTACAGAAATGATTCAAAGGTAGAACAGAGAATTCCGTTATATTCCACACTGTTTATCTTTGGCATTTTACATTAGTGTGGTGTGTGGGTGCCACAATTAATGAACCAACACTGATGCTGTTATTCACTAAGAACATACTTTAGTCACATTTCCTTGGTTTTTACCTAATGTCATTGTTTGACGGTCCCATCTAGGTTCATGTTAGGTTTAGAAGTCTTCGTAGCCTCTGGCTTAGAACTGAGGGAGTCAGGGATTGAACCCAGGGCCTCACGCACACCAAGCACTTGCTCTTGAGCTGCACCCCAGGGGTGACTGTTATGTTCAGTCCTGCTGCCTTCTCAGGCCCCGCCTTGGTCCTGAGCTTCTTGGACTTTTCCTTGTTTTTGACCATGTGGCAACTGAGGAATATTGGTCACATACTTCGCCTGGTGCCTTCTATTGAGATGCACCTCGTGTTTGTGTCATGGTTTGACCAGGATTATAGGTTTGGGGAAGGAGGACCCCATCTCGAGGGTACTTAACTGCACACGACTTGTGACTCCTCAGTCACCAGCTCACTACTGTCCTTGCCTCCTTCCTCCACCCTAGTCTCCGGTAGAAGGCGCAGCGGATAACCCACCCTTGGGGGGTGAGGAATTACCCTACATCTTCTTGAGGGTGGTATATGTACGTGACTTAGCTGGAACATTTGGCAAGAGATGCATGTCTTTTCCTCCTTTTATCTATTTATTCAATCATTTATTTCATTGTCGGTTTAGGAATACCTCCTCTACACTGTGAGTTACAGCCCAAACCTACTTTGTCATTCAGTTACGCCAGGCTGTGTAGTTTGCAGTCATGCCAGGGAAGAAGGAAATAAGCAAGTAGCCCAATAAGTAGTTTTTGCCAAATACTCATTTTTTTCAGACAACATGAGAGAATTGTAGAATGAAGAGTGTGTAATCAAAAGGAAGTCAGAAGGGCATGACTTGGAGAGGGCCACCCAGCACAGTGTTAATTTGTGGTTAAACTTCAGATGCACAAAGGGATGTGATTATTTGCAGAGAAGATGCTCCTGCTCAAGATGCCAGTAGTGTGGATAAAGAGGAAGCGAAACCCTTTGAGGCAAGTTGTGCTCCCTTCATTGTCGAGGGGAGTGGTCTACACAGGGTGAAATGCACAGCGATTAACTGACAGCAAAGCCCGAGATAATGTAGAGATCAGGGCGACGCCTTTCTGCCGATTTCTGACCTGCATCTCCTAGCACAGTGGGGGTCACAGAAAACTCAGCTGGCTGCTCCTGGCACGGCAGCACTGACCAGGAGACAGAAGGGAAAGGGCAGGGCAGGGCCTCAGACGACCCGCATGCAAGTCACCATGGGCTTCTGCACACAAGATTTCCACAAGGTACGGAGAGGATGAATTGCCCCCAAGACCTAAGGAGGACTGGGTCTGAGCCACCGCGTAGCTGAGACACTGAGGGCTGCCAGAAGTTCCTTACAATCCCGGCTCTGTGGCCTTTGGAGAGTGGCCTGAGGTCACAGATGGAGCTTAGTGGCAGACTGCTTGTCTAACAACCATGGGGTACCAGAAAAGTTTAAAAAATAAAAAACAAGGCAACTAACATTTGGAATACTGATGTATATATTGATTTTGTCAATGATGTCATCTAATTTACAGATGACTTAAAAGCAGGAGAGATAGCTGATAGTAATCAATATCTAGAGAGATGTTTCAGAAGCCTATATTAGCCAGGTGTGGTGGGTCACAGCTGTAATCCCAGCACTGGAGAGGCTGAGGCAGGAGAATGCCTATGTGTTCAAGGCCAACCTGGGCTGCATACCAAGAGCCTGTCTCAAAAAAACAAAAAAAACCCTCTAAATTAGTCTTAGGACCAAAAAATAAGTATGCTATGTGCAGAACTAAGGAAATTAGCAAATCAAGTGTTGTACGAAAGACTCAAACTGGAGGTCAAGAGCTGAATGTGACGTGGTACAAAAATCCTCTAGAGAGAAGCAGCCACCGCTGTACCTGTGTCCCCCAGACACATCCCACGTCACTGCAGAACAGAACACAGTCACAAGTACTCACCCCACAGCGCTTCCCAAGAGGCAGCCTTTTGAGTCAGGGCCTCACCATGTAGCCCAGGTTGGCCTCAGACTCGAAGATGCCACCCTGATCGGGCGTCCTGAGCACCGGGCTCACCAGCATGCGCCACCGTAGCGCCAGTCGGGACATTCCGGAAGGCCTTTAGCTTTGCATCGGCTGTGATTCCGCAAGTCCCACAGCCAACTGAATTTGTGCACATTGGAGTGACACTGTAGAGACGGCACCCCAAGGGCCCAGGGACCCAGCACCCCAAGGACTGGCGCCCTGCTTCTTGGAGCCCAGGGGCCCCGCTTGACTCTCCAGGGACACCTGGGCCTCTTGCTTCAGAAATCTGCTTTGCATGGTTTGTTTGATTCCCCATCAGTGACTTAGGTAATTATCACTTTTGGTGCTTGGAAAATCTATTGCAATGTAAATTTTTAAATTGATGACAGATGGAACCAATTGTGTGTCTGTAGAAAGGACAAGATGTTTTCCTGCAGGTTAAATCTGAGCCGGTAAACAGGATGAGGTGCAAACTGGTGCTGGTGCATTTCAGATTTTTTTTTTTTTTTTTTGAGACAAGTGTCTTACTGCGCAGCCCAGGCTAGCCTTGAGCTCTCAGCAATCCTGCTCAGCTCCCAAATGCCAGGATGACAGGCGTGTGCCGCCACGCCCAGCTCGCGTGTCTGATTTATTTCACTGAACACTAGGGTCTCCAGGTGCATCTGTTCCCCCCAGCAGAGGAGCTTGTGCACTTTGGGAGGTTGTATCAGGGCTCTGGAGGTTGCAGGTGCCAAGGCAGGAGGGTCCTCAGTGTATGGACAGACAGGCGACTCTGCGGATAAAGCAGACGAGGAAATGTATGGGTCGCTGTTGGTGCGGTCAGTGTGGTGTGCACTGCTTGCTGCATTCAGCAGGGAACCCAGGGATGGAGCATCTGTCCAGGGAGACCTGGAGCCACAGGGCAGGTATGCGGGATGGGTGGAAAGCCAGGCCTTGACGTCCTCTGCCCAGCAGCGCAGCCCTGGACAGGGTGGGTGGCCGTCCCTGGGCTCTGGCACCAGGTTTGCTTCACTATAGAGCAGGCAGCACTTCACACAATTTTTTTTTTTTTTTGTACAGGGGATTAAACTCACCACCTTGCGCGTGCCAGGCAGGTCTCCTGTACCGCTGAGCTGTATCCCTGGCCCCACACTGAATTCTTAGTGTTGTGTGCCATAGAGCTGCGGCCTCACCCTCGGTCCTTTTCACTGTGAACCTTGCCACCCGCCCTGTGGCATCAGAATTGAAGCCATGCTCAGAATTGACTCAGGTCGGCACATGGTGTCCATTCCTGATACCCACGCTGGCCAGACCCAGTGGCACGCACCTGACATAACAACCCTCTGGGAGGCTGAGGCAGGAGGATCTCAAGTCCAGCCTGGGCAACTCAGTGATGTAGCGAGACTCTGTCTCCCAATAAAAGTGTGGAAAGCGCTGGGGATGTAGCTCAGTGCCTACAATAAAAAATAAAAAAATCACTGCAGTGCAGTCACTTTCTTTGTGTTGTTTCCAGTGGCCCCAGGATGCTTAGTAAGGTTACAGCATTAAGAGCTTTCAGGCCCACATTAGTCAGAGAAGTTATGGGGAAGCAGAAAGTTTTTTCTCTTCTGAAAGAACAAGCGTCATATTTGGGTGTTACAATTAAACCCCCACCTACACTGGTGGTGGTCTTTAAATTTGAAGTTCGATGAGATGCTATAGTATATAGTAAGATACTTAACTGAAAGTTTCTGGAACCATGTGTGATTACTTGTTCAAAATATTAACTAGCAAAGTATTAGTCAAGCTAACGTCAGTATTGTTTCCTGGCTTTTTTATTGTTAGGTTTTTTTGTTTTCGTTTTGTTTTTTGTTTGTTTGCTTGTTTATTTGTTTTTGAGACAGGGTCTCCCTATGTAGTTCAGGCTGGCCTTGAACTCACTTTGTAGCCCATGCTGGCTTTGAACTCATAGCAGTCCTCCTGCCTCAGCCTCCCGAGTGCTGGGATTACAGGCATGCACCACCATGCCCAGCTTTTTCCTGAGTTTTAACTTATTTTTACTTATTGATTTATTTCTGTTTTGTTTTCTTTTGTTTCATTGTCTTTCACTTTGTTTTCACTTGGTTGGGACAAGGTCTTGCTACGTAGTTAACGCTGGTCTGAAGCTCACTCTGTAGCCCAGGCTGGCCTTCAACTTACACGATCCTCCTGCCTCAGCCTCCTGGGTCCTGGGGTTACAGCTGTGTGCCACTATGCTGACTCCATGTGTACTGTTGTTTGCCCAGATAGCTACCCTTGCTGGCTCCTTCCTTCCCTTGGGCCCTTCCCTTCCACATGCAGACTTCCCAAAGTGTTTCTTGTGGTGCAGGCTGGGGCAGCACCCTCAGCCTCTGTTGTCTAAATAAGACCTTTGGAAAGGCGTTTTTCAGCAGATCTTCCTTGTAGGTTGGCAGGTATTTCCTTGAGCACCCTAAAGCTCTTCCCATCATCTCCTGACTGTCCTGTTTCTAGGAAGAACCTTCTGCGTTCTGGTGCTGCCCTGGAGCTCAGGGCCTTTGTTCCTCCAGCGCCCTTCTCTCTCCCTGGGCTTCTGAGTCTCCTGTCTACGGTGACGTTAGAGTTGATTTTCTTTATATCTGTCCGGCCTGAGGTTTACGTTGTTCTGTTTAATAGGTTCCAGGTTCCTGTTGAAATTCACTTCTTTGCAGATGATTTGGAAAATACTCTCAGAAAAATTTCAGGTTGAATGTGGGCCTCAGTCCACGCATTTCTTCTCCATTTCCTTTTTCTCAAAAACACTAGGTCTGCCAGGCGTAGTGGCGCACACTTAATCCCAGCACTCAGGAGGTGGAGGTAGGACTATCACCATGAGTTGAAGGCCAGTGTGAACTATTAAAAAGACGCTGAATTATTCATTTTAGAGTCTGCTTTAGATTTTTTTAATATAGTTGATCAGAAGATCATTTTCTTTTAGTTAAAGTGCCACAAAATACCAATTTTTAAAAAGACATGCATCTGACTGCCACAGCTGCTTAAGGCAGCAGTTTAATTATTTGCACGCTTCTCTTTGATATTCTCCATTTTATTTTATATAATTATCATAATATAATTTTACAGTCTATACTTTTTTATTGTTAAATAACTACAGTACCGTCTTCATAATTACACTATTTTAATCACTCTTTGATACTTTTTTTTCTCATTGCTATCCTAGTATTTCACAAGTTTTCATGTTTTGGTTGGTATTTTTCCAGTTTTCATTACTAAAAATAATGTCACGTTGAATATCTTTGATTCAGGGATTCTACTCCCCAAAATAATTCAACAGAGAAAAGGCTATGGCACAAACAGTGGGAATATTTTTATAATTCTTAGCACAAGCTGTGGTGA
>PVJX010017904.1:0-37510 GCA_004027295.1 Dolichotis patagonum
TTTGACCCAAAGTTGTTTGTGGGCTTTATTCAAAGTGGAAGGTCCTTTTTTGTGTACTATTATTAATTTCTAGTTTTACTTCATTGGGAAAAACACACTGAAGTTTTCTTTGACATTTGATACTTAATTGGTGTTCCTGAATGGTCTGTGTGCATTTTAGGAGGCGGGTCTACCTCTTCAGGGTTTGATAAAGATCTGTAAAATCTAATTATTGGCTGGGGATTTAGCTCAGTGGCATAAGCGCCTGCCTTGCAAGTGCATGGTCATGAGTTCAATACCTGGTACTGATAAAAAAAAACCTAATTACTGATTCTAACACTAAGTCTTTCATGTCTTTTTCATTCAGTTGATCTTCTTTGGAGTAAAAGGAGTGTGTTGATACCTCCTTTGTGTTTCTTTTCTTTTTATGTGTCTGTAGATTCTGCCTTGTAAAGGCAATTGCCATGTTGTAATGCGTAGACACTCATAGCTAACAGAAGTCTGTTGTGAATTCCACCTGTAGTAGCCACTATGAGTGGGCCTTGGCAGTTCCAGGAGGGCAGTTCTTGCTTTCTTGTCACCAGTGTTGCCCAGGGCCGCATTATGTAAGAGGACTGGGCACTCAGCAGGATGCTCTGTGCCCTCTGGTGCCCATGTGGCCAGCTTGGGTGCAGGGCCCCCAGGGGCTGCCTCCTGGAGGGGGATGGGCAGCACATGAGGCTGCTGAAGCGGGCGGGGTTACCATGGGTGTGACAGCTTAACAAAAATTGGCTGTTTTTAGCTTTTCAGAATGGCTTTTTAGTTGTGTCTATTGCCCTGAGCACAAAGTTGGGATTCATTTTGTGAGCAAACCGGAAAACCTTGTTTTTGTGCTTGTTCTTAATACTGTCACCATCGCAGAGGCAAAGGTCTGCACTGCCTGCCACTCCCTGGCACGTGGGGCAGAGTGTTGGCGGAAGGAAGCAGCATGTTCAGAGCTAGCTCAGAAGCCGATAAAGGGCCCTCTTACCACCACCACCCCGCCCCAATTTGGCTGAATTGTGAATAAACTCAGTTGTTATGGGCTTTTCTGGTACACTTGCTGGTAGGAGGTAGTTGCATCCAGATGTGCTTGAGGCCCTGGCAGCAATCCAGTGCTGTGAGTTCGCTGTGTGTTAGGTGTTATTTGCTGTTTTTCTTCATGTGATCCCTAGGAAGATGTGTACTTTGTTTAGCTGGTAGGGTTTGTGCTGTCAGTCCTTTTTAAATGTTTTCAGCTCCTGTTCCTTACTTGGGCCCCTGTCTAGTTTGTGTGGAAAGCACCTCCCTTTCTCCACCATAGGTTTCTTTTTGTTTCTCTTCATACTTCGTTAGACATACAAATGTTTGTATTTTTCCACCTTTCTCTATGTCCTTGGTCTTAGGTCTTGTTACAGCTGTGTCCAGAGGTCCCCAAAGCCCCATGCAGTCATAGGTGGGGCTTTTCAGGGGTGGCTGAATCCAGAGTGTGTGATTTTTTGTGGTGCAGTGCCAGGATTAAGGGTGGGTGATTACTAACTCAATCCTTAGATTGGTTTGGCCTTACTAATCATGGTATCCTGGATACAGAACAAGGGACAGAAAGAGGTTTGTCTCTTCCCGTGTTGCTTTGTTGTTTCTGCCCATGTAAAGTATTCTCCTCTGGAAGTCACCCAGCCTGGAGTCAGCCAGTTATGGACTGAACCGTCTACAAACCAAGGTGAATAACCCTCCCTCCCTTACCGTGTAGGCATTGGGTATGTCTCTGCAGTGAGAAAAGTAACTGCAGCAGGTCTTTTGTAAGACGTAAGGCCACACCTGCATTCTTCCTGGCATGGTACCCCGCTGGAAGTCCCCCGCTGGAAGTCCGTTCAGTAGCCTCACTTGATGGGTGCCTGAGTCGCTGGGCCATCGTCAGTCTGTTTTCCAAACAGTCAGTTTTCCAAACTCTTGAGTTGTTTGAAAACTATTCCACTGTTTTCTTGCTTTGTGTGTTGCTATCAAAGTCTAACGTTAACTGTATTTTCTTATTTTGTAAGTACCCTTGCCCTTTTCCCTGTCAGCCTAGAGGTTTTTCTTCATCTGTAAAATCTGTGTGTCACAGGCCAGGTGTGTTTCGTGTGGGAGCCCCACTGGGCCTTGGGTTCAGGTCGTCTCTGTTCCCAAGGAAGTGCTGAGAATCGAGTTGCAAGGGCCCGTTTGGGTGGTGGTATGTGGTTATGACTCTTTGTCATATGCCTCCTCTTTGTCATTCTTTTTCCATTCCTTTCCCTTTGTTTCATTTTCATTCTCTGCTGTCTTCATTTTTTTGTCTTTGGTAGAATCTTTATTTCAAGAATTTGTACTTAACACGGGCACGTCTGTCCTCAGTCCTTGAGTGTCTCAGGTTCTTTTCTGTTTCTGAGGATGTGTGTGTGTGTGTGTGTGTGTGTGTGTGTGTGTGTTTCCTTTTTTCTTAAATAAGCAGAAATAAAGTGAGATACTCTCACAAAACTGCACCCAAGAGGCTCTGGCCCACCTGCCAACCCTGTGCCAGGCAGTGTTCCAGTAGGAACAGGGCCATGGGGGAAGTCATCCTTGGTGGGTGTTGGGTGATGGGCCTTTCCACTGTCCCTCAGGCTTGTGTGTCACCAGCTTATGGAAAACAAAGGCACACCATATGCTCCTTGGTCCTGGGACGAGGCTTTTGGTGGAAGAATATGTCATCAGCTTTCTGCAAAGTCCTCTCTCCTACCTGCCTTTTAAATATCTGTATTTTGTTTTTTGATCAACAAACGGTAATTGCATCTACTTGTAGGGTACAGTGTGCAGTATGTATAAACAGTGTGTGATCAGATTGGAATAACTGGGATGTCTGTCACCTCAGAACTGATGATAGCCTTGTGTCAGGAACCTCAAAAGTGCCCTCTGCTGCTGTTTTGTTGTCATCCATACTGTGGTTATCCTCCCATGCCATGGAGTATAGAAGTTATTCCTGCACCCATGACCCAGCCTCTGTCCATCCTCCCTCCTTCCCTGGCTCTGTGACCAGTTTGCATTTGGGGACTTCATGAACTAGATGGTGTCACTCCCACACAGAAGCAAAGCTGGGTGGTGGTGATCACTTGTTCCAGTTCTACCCATATTTGCAAGTGACAGAATTTCATTGTTTGTATAGTTGAATAATACTCCATTCTGTATATCTACCACTTTTATTGAGACTGTGTTGCTATGTCCCAAGTTGCCTTTGAAATTTCTGTGCAGCCTGGACTGGCTTTGAACTTGGAATACTTTAGACTGTATTACGAGTGAATAAGAACCTTGTCAACATTTTTAACCAATTTTCATTGAATGACTGTATTAGATATCTTCCCTGTCTATCTCCCTCTCAAAAAAAGTAAGAAACATTTTAAACAAGCTCCTTGTGCGATTATCCTACATTCTGAAATGCCCTATAAGGAACAACAACAGTTGAAAACAAGATCACAATGGTTTTTCTGAGGGGACACAATTCTCTGTAAGCACATGTTGTAAATTTTACTTACTGTTTTACAATAAGTTCCAGATATTAAGAGAAACATACATCCCTTGCCAATGAACATGTGATTGTATAGAACTATTCTCCTTGGATATTTTCATGTCTTTCAAACTTAGCTGTTAGGAGAAAAGATAATGTATAATCATCAGGTTTGGGAAAGTCCTATTTCAAATGAAATGGGACCTCCAACAAAGATAAAAACTTACTAGTTTTGTAACATGGCTTTACAATGAATGAGCATTTTCTTCTATAACGTTTTAACCCTTATTCAAGGAGCTCTTAGGTTTACAACATTTTTCAGGAGTAAGATTTACTGTGTGTACTTTATGCAGAATTGCAGTACAAATATTCTTGGAACTGTGTTCCATATTTACAGTCTTTAAGGGTCATGCCAGTTCTTTTCATGCTGTACAGAAGACCTCTAATAATGTAATAAGGCAGTGTCCAGCCACAGTGGTTGGTATTTTGTGGTTCTAGGCAATAAATGAATTTGGCAAAGCTGTAATCTGATTATATTTAGTATATGCAGCCTGAAATAAATTTCAGGTACCTTATTCAGTACCTGTACATTTACTATATAAATCTGTTTTTGTTTTTGTTTTTGTCATGTACAGTACTGTTTTAGTCATCATAATGTGATATCCACTTCTGTACCGTCTGTTTCATGTTTTAAAAACCTATTAATAAAATACTTAATACATACAAAAAAGTCAAAACTCTCTTTATTAGCAATTGACATCATAGTGTGAACTGTATATTCAAGTCTGCACAAGGCAAAAACACTAGTGAGTATATCAGGTTAGGATGCATTATTGGCATTTTAAAAATCAGTTTTATGAGAGGCTGAGGGAAGAGGATCCTGCATGAGATCAGCCTGTGCAACTTAACAAGAACCTGAGGTAAGAAAGAAAGCAAGGAGAGAGGAAGGGCAGAAAGAGGGAGGAAGGGCAAAGAGACTGGGATATAAATAGAACCATCTCTTTCATATTTGCTTCAAAAGTGAAACATGCATCTGCAAGTTGACCCAATCATTCTGTTTCAAGATATCTAGTCAAGAGAGATGCAGGGATATCTATATAAAGACATATACATGAATATTGATTATTTCTTTGTAACAGTCCAATTAAGTAAAGAACTACTTTTCTTCCTGTAAGCAATGTGGTAGAATTTCAGTTGTTCCATATTCTCACTCACACTTGGCATCTTTAGTCATCTTTAGTTTTAGCTGTCTAGGTCATTGCATAGTGTTACCACATTTTTTTGAGTGTTATTTTTCACTAGTAGTTCATCATTTTTAAATTTTTACTTTTAAATGCAAAATAATAAACCTGACTTTAAATTGTGGTAATAATCCAGATGTCTGAACAGGTGAATGAAGGAACAAATTATGTCTTATCAATATACAGGGATGCCAGTAATAAAAATGGAGAATCTTTGCTCCACTCAAGCATTTGGGTAAATCTCAAAATGAGTGTGTTGAGTGAAGATAAGGGAGGATCAGAGGCGTACTATATAGTTTAATTCATATAAAATGCAAGCTAATAACCACGTGTGAGAGACCAGATTAGGGGTTGCCTGTGCACAGGAAGCAGAAAGCAGCATATTCCCTGCTCTAACAGCTTCAAAGCTCATTAGAGACACCTGTCTAAGACATTAAAGTCAGTTACAGAGAAAGGCCAGGCAAAGCAAATTTGGAAAATGAAAGAATAAAGATTCTATATGCAGAAAATAGATGAAACACAATTTTGGAAAGATCTCAGTGCTTTGCAAGATTACAGCTATGACAGTATCTCTGACTTTGAAGTAAGATAGTGAGACATGAGAAGGCCAGTTTGTCTGATAGCACACAGCTTCTTAGGTATAAGGACTGAGATTGTTACTCAACTACTTTCTCCACTCAAAGCCTGAGATCTTCCCTGCAGTTTTGGCACAACACGGGAGAGTTTATGAAGGCGGTTACCCAGTGTGATTTCAAGGCTCAGAAATGTCTGCGAAATCTGCCAACAACATGTTCCAGTGTTTGACAGGAACCCTCTCCAGTTCCTATAGTGCAAGATAGAGTAGTATTTGTTCCAAAGCTGGCCCTTACCCATGTGATCCTTCAACCCTGTTTCCTGCATTCTCCACAGGGTGTGGGATAAATCATGAGATCAATCCATGCTGGCCTTTTGCTTCCCAGCATAGAGCAATTTTTTTTAAAGCCAGCCATAGATGGTACACTCACGTTTTCCAATTCAGCACTCTTGACAAGTGAATGAGAGAAAAAATGATTTTGTGTGATTACGCATGTTGGAGAAAAGGAACAAGGCATGCCCCATCATCAATCATATCTCTCTTCCTTCAGTGCAGCCCTTGAATTCTGCACTTAACCTTTGCACTCTGATGAGGGACAAAGTTGTTCTGTGAATTGACGCTAATATAAGACCAGCAGTTCTGCAACTGGGGGGTATAGCACAGTGAGTAGAAGAGCACTTGCCTAGCAAGTGTGAAGCCCTGGTTTCAGCTCCCAGCAGTGAGTGAATGAGAGAGGGCAGCAGAAGGAAACGAGAGTTTTGGCAGGGAGATGTTTGCTGTGAGGAATCAGGGACCTTGGCCAGGTGTAAAAAGAATAAAGGAAACAGAGTGCAGCTGAGTTGGCAAGATAGGAAAGTGGTAAGGGAGTGGAAATCTCAGTGGATAAAGAGAAGGCAAACAAGGCTTAGAGAACAAGAATATAAGTGGATATCATTACAAAGTTTAACAAGTGAGAAACAGAAGGGTCATGGGTGATGACAAAGTCTGGAAGCTATCCATGCACACAATCGGAAAAAGGGAGTGGAGGTCACTGGAACAGAGTTTAAAAACTGTGACCCCATGGTGTTGGATGACCATGCGTGGTAACATCAAAGTCATCCTCAATGGTATCCAAAGGAGGGCTAAACAATTTTGGCACATATTCTCCATCTGCAACAAATGAGGAAATAGAGGGAATTTTACAGATATGTATGTAAATTCAGCAAATGTGCAAGAGTCCAAAAATCATTGGTGAGACAGGAATAGAGGCAATGAAAAGAGAAATATGAGCCCAGGAGCTAGGCCACAAAAAGAAATCAAAGCCTAAGCTCAGAAAAGGGGGTGAAAAATAAAATATATGGAGGGAAAGACAAAGTATCAAAGGGAAACAGGGAGTGACACTTCAGACTGAGAAGTCAGGCAGAGCTGAGCCCTAAGCTAACACCTGGGTTTGTTCCATGTTTTCCTTGGTGGCTTGAGATGCATTTATCTCACTGGAGCCTCATGTCACTTGGCACACTGGATTGTCACACATTGGTATCCCCAGTTCCTGAGGAAACTGAGGCCGGATGGGAAAGTGACTTGCTCTAAATCACCTGTCGAGGCTGGGCCAGGGGAAGACCTAGAAACCATGTGTTCTGACTTAGCTCTGCATAAGTGCTGGGACAACAAAGAGGAAAGGAGTGCACAGCAGTGATGGCAGGGATGGAACTGAGTCAGAAGCAGCAGATGGCATCCCCGCACTGGGGCCCAACATGGAGACCAGCAGCTTTGCTCCATGGGGATGGGAGAAGGGGAGACTCCTCCCTGCCCACTCTCTTGGTCCCTTCATATACTAACGGTAGCAGGAGATTGTTAATGCTGATTCCATGGTCTGGATGAACCATCCAGGTGAAGTACTACCTGCCCCATAGCACTTCCTCAGCAGCCTTTTTGGGGCAGGGAGGTGGGAAGGGAACTGCTTGTCTGCTACCATTTGTAATGCCTGTACTCATGAGTAATTCCAGAGAACAGAAGTCAGAAGATTGGGTACATAATGGGGGCCATGCATCCCTGGGTGACAGTAGGGGACTCTAGGGGCCTTCTGGGAGAGGAGGGTCTTGGAAAGGTGTAATAGATCAGAGGAAAACCTCAGCTTCTCTGCTTTGCCTGGGAAGCACTGTGCAGGGTCCTGGTAGGCAGGGGGCTTGCTCATTGTCCCCTTATCTCTCAGAGCCACTGACAGCCTATCCTCTAAGGCCACTGATCACATGGCACTGTTACCAGCCTGTGCCTGTCTTCATCAGGGCTGTGGGGATGCTGATTTCTGATGACCACCACCTGAGCACCAAAGGGAATCTGCTCTTGTCTGCATCCTCACCCTGGGTGTCCTGCTTGGGTTCCATGTCTGGTCCCAGTGGGGCCATCACTGAGCCCATAGTCAGTCCCAGGGATCCCAGAGAAGGCACTAACTCTGTGTGCCTCAGGTCTCTGTGGTCAATAACTGGGAAAGGGCAGTGACTAGGCTGGTGTCTCTAAGCCAGGCAGCACCTGTGGAGCACAGCAGCAGCTCTGACCTGTGACAAGGCCTGAGATTAGTTTGGGGAATTCCCCTACATTTCAGTACTCAGCAGTTTGGTATTTTTCTTTGACATGCACAACTGTCTCTCCAGATGAACAAGAGAGAAACATGGACAGGAGCCAGGGACAGTGCCTGGCAAAACCTTGCAAAAGAGTTGGGGAGAAGCAAACCATATAGAGAGGAGAGTTATGGTGAGGTGAAAGGTTGGAGAGTTTGTGTTCAGGCCAATTAATGGAGTGGTATTTCTAAGTCTCCCCCTCTCAGCAGGCCCAGTGACTGACAAAAACTCTATCTAGCTGAGACAGGGTATGCAATCTTGGAATAATACTTAAGATCTTTTAGCTACTCTACAGCAAGGGAGCCAAAAAAGGAAACTGAAGCAAGGGACAATACTAAAAAAAGCATTTATTGGGCCATGCCCTGATATTCTCTATATAAGCCACAATTCATTTAACCCAGCCATCAACCTTGTGATGTAGGTGCTGTCCTAACCCTCACACTACAAATGAGGAAACAGCAAGAGGAAGGTTTAGTGATACCCTGAGGTTCTATTCACCTTTGGACAATGGCCATGACCTTTA
Organism: Dolichotis patagonum; assembly: GCA_004027295.1. NCBI lineage: Eukaryota > Metazoa > Chordata > Mammalia > Rodentia > Caviidae > Dolichotis > Dolichotis patagonum. Next base: position 8,408 of record PVJX010017904.1, read on the forward strand.
AAAGAACAAGATCCCTGCTTAGTTTCACCTCTCGCCCACCATTTCCCTGCCCTCTCCACTACCTTTGACCACACCATATCTTTTTGAACTTTTAGTATAGAGATGGTTTCTCCACCTTACTAGTTCATATATGCCGGTGTTTACAGAAGCAGGGTGCTGGCTTCTTTGAGCTCAAAGCTCTCTTGGCTTTCTCTGGGCTCGATTCAGCCACTGCATGGTTTGCTTCCATGAGGTAGAAAAAATCCTGTTCAGGGAAGGTTGCAAGCAGTAACTTGATGCCCAGGTTCACACTGGAGCTGAAGCCCCAAAATAGTGCCAGATTCAAATACATGTAAATGGCCCAATGAAATTCCAGAGAGAAGCTTAGCTCAGAAAGTATCCACATGTGTTTTGCCATCCCAAGGTACAGAGAATATACCAAGGAGTGATGTCCGACCCTCAATGCCAAGCTTTGCAGTCTCAGTCTACCCTGGGTACATTGGTACACATTTATAATCTCAGGTACTTGAAAGGCTGAGGCAGGAGGATTGAAAGTTCAAAGCCAGCCCAGAAAACTTTCTAAGATCCTATTACAAAATGAAAAATAAAAAGTGCTGAGAAGTCTACTTAGGTGTACATTACCTTTGGGCTCAATTCACAGTACTAAAAAGAAAATAATAATAATAATAATAATAATAACAAAACACACAGAGAAGCTCTGAGCTACTCCAGTAAATCTCTCTTCTCTTTAGGCCACAGAATAGAAAAACAATGACCACACAATCTCCACCAGGTTGATAACTGGCACCTAGTATTGAATGTGTGTGATATTTCCCCCTGTGTTATTCTTTGGAAAGCCAAGGAAGGCTCACTCCTCTCTAGCACGGTCCCTCTGAGGGCCTGAGCCTGTATTCCACACTGAGGATGATACCGGAGAAGGAGATGATAACAGAGCATCTGCTACTGTGTCGCCCAACACTGGGCCAGAAGACGCTGAGTGCACAGAAGGTGGAGGGAGCTTTGAGCTGCCTTCATAAATGAGTGGCCACATACTCTAATTCCTTGGGGGAGTTTAGAGATCTGTCCTAATTTCCTCCCCTGCCACCCTGGAATCTCAGGGACACAGAACAGGGGGTGATGGAAGGAGATGCTGCCTTGGCTGTCTCTGATGAGACCTCTCAGTAGCTCCCTTCTGATCTATGGATACTTTCTTTCTGGGCATGTCATGATGGTGGTGTCCAGGGCCTCTTTAGCTTGAGGGAAAGGAGTTAGCATGGCTTAGGAAGCACACAGTGGTCCAGGGGTGAGGGATATCTGGTCAGTATGACTTACAGTTTCAGCCAGAGAATGCACAGGGATATTACAAAGAGATAATCAATTCTTAAATGCCCTGTGCCTAAGAAGGCAGGCTAATAGATAAAGACACTCAGATTCAAATTCAGGCTAAAGGACTTCTGAGGTGTTTGCCCTTAGGCAAATTGCTTCACTCACTTCATAGGGTTGAAAAAACAATGTCTTTAGCTTCCCATTGAGAGCTCCAATCAGCCATTGGATATACAAGGCTGAACCTCAGAAGAGAGGGTGGGGCTGGAAAAATCAACCCATGGCCATTGTCTAGAGATGAAAGCATAAGATCCAGGAATGGACCTGCTTCCTGGGCAGGGGGAGGAAAGAGGAAGAGAGGCAGATGATACTTGGGACAAGTTGCTTAACCTGTGCCTCATCCACAAAATAAAGACAATAACACTCTCTACCACATTGTCTGAAAAGTAGATTGAGATCACTAGTATTTAGATCCTTGGGGTACAGAAAATGCTCCACAATAGAGTGGAGCACTATTACTCCTCACACAGTGCTTCAACATAAGTGCAGTCATCCCGGTTGTGGAGAGGAGACAGTGGCTCAGAGTGTCTAAATGATCATGTCTGGTAAGGAGCACATCACTGTCTACAAAGCCCATGTTACACTGCCCCTAACTTTATGCAACACGATAGTGACACATTCTGTACACTCGTGAGGGCTGAACCCAGGGCCTTTGCACTGAGCTGTAGCCCCATGCAATTAAAAAAAAAACTTTTAAAATTTTGAGACAGGTCTCACTAAGTTGCTAAAACACACAGACTGTGCTTGAACTTGAAATCTCCTGCCTTATCGTCTCACCAACACTAGGATTACAAGCATGTGCCACAACAGCTGGCAGAATTTTTAAAAATATACCTGGTGAGCTGTACAAGTCTGGCTAGAAGACACAAGGCTGATTCTCCAAATGACAGTGATAGGAAAGAAACTCTGGGCTCAGAAGTCAGGACTGGGTGGAAACCACAAGTAGAATTCTAGCCCAAGCTCCTTGTATTTGGAGCACCCTCAGTTCCCATCTCACTCTGCTGAGTGCCTTCTAGATACTTAGTGTTTTCTGTGACTGTAGCTCCTCTGCGCTCAAAAGACAAGTGAAGCAAGGTGTGGGCAGAGCACACTTAAAGCCTGCTCCATTTGCCACCTCACAGGAACCACTGGGGCAGAAAATATAGATAATAAATAGAGTCAATGATTGGCCTCCCCTGCTGCCTGAGCCTGCCCTTGGGGAGAAGGAGTCAATGTGCCCCTGTGCTGGGTTCTGGGCTTCATCTTCCTGCTCCTGTACAGCCCCGGCTCCCACCTAGCTGGCTGCCTCATGCATTGATTTCAGATGCATGCTGCTCGATGAGATCACGCAGACTTCAGGTGTCTCTGAATCAGTGGCAATATGGCTCTATTGACAAAAATTTCACAGCTTCACCAACTTCCCCCAAGCGACACTTCCTCAGGAACCCCATGAAAGTGACACACAGGAGGAACCCTCTTGGAACTCCTGGTAAATAACAGCACTGGTAATTCCAACACTGAAAGGGACTATAATGTGTCAAGCACAACACCAAATGTATTACATACGGTGCCTTATTTGTCCTTAGAACAGCTTTTCAGTGACAGTATCTTTAGCATTTCCATTTTAGAGATGAGCTGACTAAACTGACAGAAGTGATATTATTTTCTCAAGGACACACCACATGGACTTGGTACATTTGGGTCTCAAACCCAGGTCACTATTACTTCAAAGTCCAGGTGGAATTATTTTCCTCCTTGTACTTTATCATACAAGACACTCCGCAGTTCCGCATATTTGTTGAGAAGCATCACATCAGGCAGGAAAATGCTCACTGCACTTGGTGTCCCTTGCATCTTTAGATGGGAGTACCACGACTTTACCAATTAAACCTTGGGTTTTGCGTTCCTTCATAATAGCTGAATCACATGGGTGGCAGATTTGAGTTTGTAATCATTTAAAATGTTCAAATATCTTTCATGTAAGCTGGTGTCAAATCACAATAGTTTTTCCAAGAGCTTGATTGTTATAGGGCCTTCGTATCCTTCTTTTAAGTAGTCCAAAACAGGGGCATTGCTTTTAAAATGGATTTTATGTTTTCTACTTTTACTTTTTTCTATGAACTTGGAGTTTTCACACTGAGCTACATTTATGGTCCTTTCATTTTTTATTTTGAAACATATTATTGCTAAATTGCTAAATTGCCCAGGATCAGCTTGAACAACCTTGAAATCCTGGCACTCAGGTGGCTGAGGCAGAAAGATTGCTGTGAGTTTGAGCTCCGTATGGCCTACATAGTCAGTTCAAGACTTGAACAATATAGTGAGACCCTGTCTCAAAAAAATGCAATGATTTTAAACAACCTTATTATAAAATTGACACCATACCTGATGCAAAGTTGTCTAAATAACATGAATGAGCACTTCTCAGAGAAGAAAAGCCAACAATGAACCAATGTTTGAGGAGATAACTGACCTTGATAGTGAACAGATAAGTGAAAATTAAAATAATAATAAAATTGGGGGTGTTTATTTGTGTTATTATATTTTGTTCCAGTGTTTTCTGCTTTTTTGCTCTTCATAGTGGGGCAAGGGTACCTTGTGAATGGATAACAGGCAGTGTCGAAAGGGTGTGGGTAAATTGGAATTCTCTTATCATGAATACATGTGGGAATGACTGAAATGCTTTCAGGGACTAATCAGATTTACTAACAGGAAAAGTGTATTGTTTCACTCAGTCCTTTTTTCTTTTAAGCAGTTTTCCATTTTGCACCCACAAGTAATATTCAATAAACATCCAATGAACTGCAAAATTAGAAATTACTTACAATTCTATGACAAGGACTGGCTGAATAAATTCTGCTACATTCAACTGAGGAATATTCCAGAGCAACTGCAAAAAACCTATTGGATCTGGAAGAGCTGATGTTGAAGGATGTTCATGATATATTAAAATGTGAAAATGTCAAATCACAAAGTAATGAGTATGATGTGATTCTAGTTTGAAAAAGGAGGAGAAGAGCGCTTTGGGGTTTGTTTGTATTATGTGTGTGAATTTGGTATGATGTGTGGAAGAAAATATACCAGACTATTCATATTAGTTTCCATACCAGATGAGATAAGGGTAATGAGAAAGATGCTACCCTCTGGATTCACTTTCACAGTGTGTGGCTTACTCCAAAGAATGTATCATTCTTGCAAAAAAACAATTATAAAGGTAATAGTGATACCTAATCAACAGCCAGAATTAGTAAGAACTGAATTCAAGGGATTATTTAGGTCCCTTCCAGCTCCAGTCACTTTGTGTTGCTCATTTTCTTCCTCCACCCTGTATCAAGGGTCAAATAAGCCAAGGATTCAGGGTCCCCCAGAACTAAGCCAGAGCCCTCTGGCAATGTCCACTCCAGTGCTCTCACTGCAGACCCCTTGTAGGAGAGGCCCAGGCCCCTGAATCTGAATTTTGAGGCAAGCTTGCACCTCCGGATGCTAATCCACCTTGGACACTTGCAGGTGAGTAGGCAAGGCAATGACCTAGTTTCCCCAGGGTCTCTGTTAGCCTCACTTAACTCCTTTTTAGTCCTATGGAACTCACACTGAGAGCCACCAAGGATTCTCTGGGGAGTAAGTTCTGTTTTAACACATGGAGGTGATTTAAAGGAAAGACTTCAGGTCCAAGGCAACCTATACCATTGTAAGAGTTGTACCTCCCTATCTGCTTCAGAACCAATGAAAGCAAGAAAGCAAGAAAGCAAGCAAGCAAGCAAGAAAGAAAGAAAGAAGAAAGAAAGTCAAGTATGGTGATGCAAACACCTGCAATCCTAGCACACATGGGAGGCTGAGAGAAGAGGATCATCATGAGTTTGAGGCCAGCCTGGGCTACATAGTGAGTCCAAGAGCACTTGGAGCTGCATACATGAGACCCCCTTTGAAAAACAGACAGACAGAAAGTAAGAATGAATGAATAAATGAATGAAAGAAGAAAGAAAATTTGAAAAAATTAAGGGGTTGCACAGACACAATTCATTTAATAATCACAAAGGAAACACTCATGTATTTTCCTCTGAAATCAATAAATAAAACTTTGCCCATATTTCCCCATGTGATCTTTCCCAAATATGTCCTTCTTTTTCTCCTAAAAGAAATCAGTACCTTGCCTTCCCTGGTCAACTATTTCTTTCTTTTATAGCTTTAACTTCTTTATGCACATTACCAAATAGTGTTTTAGTTTCCTTTGCCTTTAACCTAAATGGGCTTATGTGGTTGGTATTTTGTGTCAAGACAAGGAAGACCTCTCCATGTTGCTGTGTGTAGCCTGATTCACTCATTTTCACTGCTCTCTAGTACTCTATGGTATGGTTATGCCACACTGTGTCTTTCTACCTCTGATAAGTATTTGGATTGTTTCCACATATTGGATGTGACAAAGAATGTTGATATGACCATTGTGCCTACCGCTCTTAATTGATACCAAACTATCTCTAAAAACAATGGAATTTCTGGGGCACAGGTCCTGTGTATATCCGAATTTACTGGATAATGTCCAACTGCTTTCCAAAATGGCTACAGCAATTTACAGCCCGACTAACAGTAAATAAGAATTCTTAATATTCCAAAGTTTATCAGAATTTTATGGGTGATTTTTCTGTCTTATGGTGTTCAAAAATGCTGATCTTTCTTCCTAAAATCTACCCTTCCCTCAGTTTTGTATTTATCTTGCTAGCTGAAGATCGTCATTGCAGTTTTTCTTCCTGGAAGCCTTCTGTGAATCTTTTAACCTGACTTATTTGTGCCTCTTGACTCCTGTAGCCTGCTGTACTGTCCCCTACATAGCAAACAGCACATGGTATTTTTACTACCCATTTACCTCCATATCTTGCAGCTCCTAGATTGGGGACTCCCCGAAGGAAGGGGGTGTGCTTAGTGTGGTGTCTTGGACAGAGACTGTGCTTAATCCATCACTGTAGAATAAACAGGTAAAATCTGTTTTTCTCTTGAACTCTTGGTGCTCCTCAACCATTGGGAGGCCAAATGAGTGTGAAGAATTGTTTTCAAAACAACAACTAATAACTCTTGGGAAATTAATTGTCAGATCTCACTCTCTCATTCACCTCAGGACTCTTAAGAATGAGTCATGGATCTGCATGAAGGAAAGGCATCCTCTTCCCAGAACCCCAACCAACAACGAAATCACAGAGCAGACGCACTTCCTGGGAGTGCCTGGGCCTGGCTATTTAACACAGTTATTACCAACTCCCGCTTAGTGAGTTATGGGCAAGAGCCTCCGGAGAGCTTGGAAAGCCCTTCAGATGGCTGTTTGAAAGCCTGCAGTTGCTCAGATGGGCTCAGCTAATGGCATTTATTACTTGGGTATAGGGTATTTATATAAAGCTAGACTTTTAATTGTAATGGTCAAGTGGGTCCTGAGAGAAGGAGTGGAAAAGAAGAAAGAGAGCAAAGGGATAAGCCCTCCTCTATTCACTTTTTTTGCCCTGGTACCTGGAATGGAACTCATGACCTCAAGCTAGGCAGGCGGGTGCTGTGTCACTGATCTATATCCCTGGCCAATTCACTTTTACTAGGTGTTGGTTCTTACCACAGGGCTGGTTTGTCTCTGATGCCAGCATATTACCAAAGCCTAGGGCTGGGTTAGTGTGAACGTGGGACAGGACAGCCACAGGTTAATCTCTGCTCCAGCCACACCTGGTATCTAGTGTCCGACAAAATGTTCAGTCTTGTCTGACATGGCCACCAAAGCCTCTCATCGTGGTCAGCACAAAGGAAATACAGAAGGTGAGATCTGGGGCCAGCCTGCCTGGCTTTGCACACCAGCTGTTCCACAGTATGGCTGTATAGCTTTAGGTAAGCTGCATAACCCTGCAGTGCCTCATTTTCTCCACTGGGAAAATAGGGTTAATGGTAAGAGGGGAAGCTTCACTGAGCTCTCTGTACAGACTAAGCATCGTGACACACGTGCTGTGATTTGGTGATAGTGCAGTCTGTGGAGACTGCTTCTTGAGCTCACTTACTGGCCCTTCCACTTAGTAGTTGTGTGAATTTCAGCACATTATTCTCTGTCTCTGGGCCTCAGTTTCCTCACCTATGTAACAGGGCCACTAACAGTCCTGCCCTCCTAGAGTTCATAGGAGATAAGCCATTTGCCACAGGTGGCACAGTCCTGGGGAGAAGCAGGCACTCAAGAATCCTGGCAATTACTGAGCTATCATCCTCAGAGTATCTCTTCTCACATTCTGACTCTGGATTGTATCTGCTGAACTTTGAAAGAAGCATTCATGATGCACTTAGGGAATATAAAAAGCCTAGGACGCAGTGATAAGCTCCAAGGCCCAGACCCTGCACTGGCTCATTCATTCATTCATTCATTCATTCAACCAATAGACACTAGGCAGTGGTACTTCAGGTCCTGGGGACAGTGCAGAGAACAGCCCAAGAAGTTCACAGTCTAGCAGGGAAGATGAACAGGGAACCCCGAGACAAGGCCAAAAACAGCCTCAGCTGGCTGATCAGTGCTGTGAAGGGAACCCCAGCAGCGTGAAAGAGGGGCTGGGCCAAGGGTGGGGGATGATGATCTAACAAAAGGTGGTCAGCCAAGGCCTCTCAGAGGGCCACAAGGAAAGCAGGTGAAGGGGGCAGGAAGCCTGCTGACTAAGGGAGGCGCTGTCCTCTGGAAGCACTAGGCAAACCCAGCAACAGCCCAGACAATCCCTGCTGCTCAGGAGTAGCGCCCACCCAGGAAGTCAGGAAATCACAGTCCTGGGGTGTCCTCAGCTCATCTCCCCACCTCTAAAGCTAAGCAGCCACTAGTGCTGTAGGTCATCCAGGTCTTTGTTCTTAGGTAGCTCCTTAACTCCTCTGTGTGATCTTGGGGTCACTGTCCTCTCCCACCTGGACTGTGGCGGTGGCCTCCTCCCCAGGTCCCAGGGCTCAACTCACTCTCAACCATGCCCCCATCCTGTCCTATACACAAAAGCCAGAGGGCTCTTTCTAGAGCACAATCCTGATGGAGGGACAGCCCCCTCCATTCAGCCCCAGTCGCGCTGTGGGGCAGGGTAGAGTTCCTGGTTTTGGGGGTGCAAGGTGCGGTGGGTACCTGGGCTGGCGGCTATGGACAGACTGAGGAAGCTCAGCCTAGACACTGCACAGCAAGCAGGGGATTTTTCCCTCTGGCTCTGCAGTGCTGGCTCAGCTGTTCTCAGGCCCAGAAAGAAGAGTCCTGCTTTTCCTTGGAGCCAAGGAGAAAACTTTTTATGCAGGGAAACAAAACTCAGTGTGTAAACAATGGTTGGTCCATGCAGGACAATGTCAGGCTGTCCAGAGCATCTCACCCTGTCCCCACTTGTAGTGGGCAGAAGCCAGACAGATGGCCACGAAACTTCAGTGGGTCACAGACCCCTGTGCTGGATTCTGAAGCTCTAGAACACAATGCCTCTTTGATTCCTAGAGGTCCTGAGACTTTGGAGGGAGCTTAGCTAAGAATTGTCCTGAGCGTGGGCAGTGTGATTTCAGGGTACTGCACGGAGTTATGCGTTTTTGCTATTAGGACAGAAAAAAGCCCTGATCTCTCCTCAGTTGATGAGGCCCAGGGTGACCCTCAACTTACTACCCTACAGGCGTGCCTACCATGCTTTAGCTTAATGTGCTCACACATCTATTGTCCCCCTATATTTTTCTTCCCAGTGGGGCACTGGCTTTTATGTTTTCATGTGCCTCCTGTTGACCAACTTTTGTATGCTGGCCCCTTGAGGTCTCAGGTACTTCCTCCTCCCAGAAATCCTCCCTCTGGTGTCAGGCTGAATTCCCATCCCATTCATCCTCCCCACTTCCAAGATGAGTACCAAAGCCTTGGAAGAAGGAAGACCTCCTCCTTCTTGTTCACTTCTCTTCCAGGCCCCCCCACTGAGAGTCTAACAAGTCTTAGGTTTCTCTCCCCTTTCCTTTCTTCTCCCTTCTCCCTCTGCCCAGAGGAAGCATTGTATCCTGCCCCATAGCAGGATTTGCATAGTGGCATTGTGCAGGGATTTAAAATCCTCCTCTGAGATCTTGTTATGATGTCACACACCTGGAATCCCAACACAGGAGACTGAGGCAACAGGATCCACTTGAGGTCAAGTCCAAGACAATGAGACTCTGTGGGGAAAAAAAAAAATTTCTAAACCATGGGAGTAAAAACAGACTTCTAATAATGAGAGCAAATCCAGGCCTAGTGCTTACTGTGTCTTAGTAGTATTCCAGGTGCTTCCCATGCTCTACCTTCAAAAAAAACAGCTCAGAAGAACATTGTTATCCTCATTTCACAGGGTAGAAAACTGAAGCAGAGGCAACATAAGCCTAAGGTCACAGGGTGAGGGTATGGGGTTGCATGGCAGAATTAAATATGAAGCTAGACATTGGACCTTGTGGCCTTGAACACTGCTCTGCTACACCTGCAATATTTGTGCTTGCATTTGTAAGAGACAAACTAGACAATAATTGCAGCACCGAGGGTAAATCCTCTCTCTTAATTAAGGTCTGTTTGTTTTTATAGTAAAAATCTTCTGAGTATAATGAGAATGTTGAGCATCTACAGGGAAGGTCTTGTTGTCCATCTGCTCACATGATTACGAATGATCAAGTTGTTGTTGGCAGGGAAAGGTGCAAGGATTGATGCCCTGGGACCAGAAGATCCCTGAGCTCAGAGTTAAGAGAACTAGGGCATCAACCCTGCCTGGGACCCTGACTGGCATAGCCTGGCCTTGCACAGTCACCAGCAGAGCCACAAGACTAATTATTACTCTCACTACTCAGTGAGCAGGGACTGTATGAGGCATTTTACCTGCACCACAACAAGCCTGGGGAGCTTGGATTATCACCTTCTCCTTTGTGATGGAGAAACTGATGCTTAGAAATGTGAAGTTGCTGCTTGGGAGGGTGGGCAGAGGGTGGTCCCCATTCCCTGGGAGGGAGGCCAACTCTGCTTCCTACCTAGATGGGGAGCAGAGGTGGAGGCTTCTTAGCCTGCTCTGTCTCTTTCACAACTAGGAATAGTTAAAAGGCAATTACAATGCTAATTGGAAGCTCTAACATGGCTGCTACAGTGGAGTAGGGGGAGCTGAAAGGCACTGCCAGTTAGGGGTCTGTAGCCCTGGTCCCCTGGATTCCTGGGCCAACGCTGAGGCACACAGAGATTTTGGCTCCTTGTACCCAAAATGAAGGTAACCATTACCAGGTCCTTTCCCAAGAAAAAGAAAGAGTAAGGAGGGTACAAAGGTACTCAGAGCAAGGTCTTATTAGTGTTGGCCTCCTTGAAGAAGAAAAAAAGAACAGCAGCAACATGGAAATGTGCTTTCTGTATTAGAGACAGGTCACCTGGGGCACAGCAGACCCCTGACTTTGGGCAGTGTATTTTGCTTCCTGTGCCTTAGTCTCCTCCTCTGCAGAACAGGATGAAAACAATAGTACCTATCTCAAAGCCCCTCTGTTATGGTCAGGACTAAATGACACCTTGCAGGGAAAGCCCTTGGCCTGATGCTTGGCATTCTCTCAGTGCTCAGTCAAGCAAGCTGCTGCAGTGCTGGTGACAATGGCCAGGGCTCAGGGCCTCACACTGCAATGTACAAGGTCCCAGAACTAAGCAAATAGAGCACAGCATGACTTACACTCCCTTGAGGAAGGCTGAGTGGGCTCTGGTCATGGTGATGTGCAGTGGCTGCTTGGCTTCAGAGAAGAGGCAGGTTGGCTAGGCCAGGAGGGATAGGAATTCCCAGACACAGCCTGGGGCTGAGAGGCAGCGGTGCTTCCTGGGGATTCAGCTCATGACCTCCATCCCACACGCACTCAGCTGTGTGTCTCTCAGAAGCTACAACCACTGTGGAAATCAGTGTTGAGATTCCTCAGAACACTTGGATTAGAGGCCCTACTTGACCCAGTGCTCCCTTTCCAGGTATTTTTCAAGGGAAATTAAAAACACCATACCACAAAGATATTATGTACACCCACATTTATAGCAGTGCATTTTGTAGTAGCTAGATCTCAGAAATAATCAAATGTCCACCAACCAAGGAATGGATAAAAAAGCTGTGGTCTTCTTATACAATGGAGTACTACTCAGCCATCAACAAAATAAACTAGTGACTTTATAGGGAAATGGATGCAACTGGAGACCATATTCATAAATGAAATAAACCAGACCCATATGTGTAAAAATCACATTACCATAATAGTGTGAAACACTGAACAAGGAAATAGAATCCCAAATGTACAATAGATACTGTGAATTGAGAAGTAATTGTTTAAAAGAAAAGACAAAATGTTAGACAAAAGCAAGAAAGGGAAAAAGAAAAGAAATGCATGTATACAAATAGATGTTAAGACAGCTGTACAACAAGCTTCAATCTCTATTTTAAAAAGAATGTTTTCTGCTCATATTGTTTGGTTAAGGTATCATGACTATATACTATAGTCTGTATAACTACTACCAAGACAAAAGTTATGTGCTGTATCAACTATGATAACTGTCCTCCTAACCTGTTTTGTAAATCTGTTTATTGTTTGTTTATCTTTCTTTCCATAAAATAAAATTAGAAGAAATCAGAGCCGGGGCTAACCTGTGGAAGTGTCCTTGTGACAAATGTTGTGATCCCTGGCAAATAAGTCCTCATATGTGAGAAAGAGACAGGGACAGACCTTAGTATCAGGTGGGACTTAAAGGGCCCAAAACAAAGGGCAGCTTTGCTGCCTCCAGGAGCTGCCCTCAAGTATCTCCTGGAAAGACAGGACTTAGGAGGAAGAACCCCTAGGCCGGACATTTCCTACATGCCTCTGCATCATACCTGGGCCCCTCTTGTCTCCTATTCCCCTCCTCCTATTCACCTAGGTCAGGGGGTCTCCAGCTTGATTGTGCATCAAAACTTTGTGAAGGCTTTGGTAAAATGCAGATGCTGTGCCAGCCCAGAGTCCCTGATTCAGATTTCTGATGGTTCCTAACAATTTGCACGTGCAATAAGTTGTCACGTTGCTGATGCTGCTGGCCTGGGGACCAGGCTTCAGGGATCCTGATCTCCAGCCCCCTTTCTGCCCATTCCCTCTCACACTCAGTTTAAGTCTTTGTTCTTGCTGCTCCCTTTACCAACATTGCCAATCCCCCTCCTTCCATCTTTTCTTAACTGTCTGGTGAATTACAACTCCACCCCTGAAATCCTTGATGCCAATCTTTGCAAGAAGCCTTCCTGAACCCTTCTAAGCAGTTATTTATGTCTGTATTTCCCAAAATGCTGACTTGAAACTCTGCTTATTGGAGTCATGCTTCTCAAACTTGCATGGACTCATGAAGCAACTTTGTAAAAGTGCCAGGGCTGACTGAGATGTTCTGGGTGAACCTGAAATTGTTTCTGGCCAGCTCCCATACGATGCCAAAGCTGGGTCCTCAGATTTCATTTCCAGGGCAGTTGTTAGAGCATTTCTCAGCCAGCCTGGTCCCTAGTTGGGGATGTGACTGCCTCAGGTGTTGTAGGATGCTGGAACCACCTCACTAGCCAGAGAGAGTCACTTGTGTCTCTGTCCCAACTGTGTGTTAAGTGAAGCCATTTTGGTGTTTTGAAACTGGTCATGAAGAAACTGTTGGCATGAGTGACAATGCTGACAGAAGTCAGCAAGTGCTGCAAATCAGACTTCTTTTCTTTAGAAAATTGAACACCCTTCACCAGCACAAGACTCCTCCCTGCTCACCTCCACCTCTAGCTGGACTCTTTTGAGAACCTCTTTTGAGGCCTTCTTCCACTGTGCATCTCCAGACATTGGGCTGCAGATTTCTCACCCCTGCTTGCCTCTTAGAACCCCCTGGGGAGCTGTAAAGCACTGCTGGCCAAGCTCCATCCTAGACAGTTACATCAGCATCCAGGTGGAGCCCAAACATCAACATTCAAACCAAAAGTCAGGTGAAAGTCTGATCCTGGATCACAGTGAGACAATGGGCTTCTAAACCACATTGACTAGTACAAAATGAAACTGAGCTGAAGCACTCAGACTGTCCTGCTAGTACTGCCCCAACTCTAACTCACAAACCAGGAGCATAGGACTCGGCCTTTTTTGCCCAGTCAAGCAGGCCCATAGAGGCCTGTGCCCGAGGCCAAAGACAGAGGGCTTGTGAGAACATGTTGGCACAGTTGCCTCTCTTCCACACTCAGATGGGCAGGCCTCTTTTCTCAGTCCACCCATCCTCTCCCTGGAGGCTAGGATCCTCCCCAGTGTGGTCCAGGCATCCATGTCCTCATATGCATAGCTAGGACCTCAATTTGAAATTACATGGTAAAGAAGTGAGATTTCCCTGCCCACTTCCTCTGATCACTGTGTTAATCGCAAATTGTTTATATTTTATTGTCTATTCCTACCTCTGAGCTTTTGATATCACCATCCTGCCTGTGTTATCACCTGATATTCCATGTCCCCAGCATTTGGTCATCAGCTTCTGGAGTGGCATTTGGTTGGGTGCTTAGAACAGAGTCTGCCATATGTTAGGTACCTAAACTCGATTTGCTGTTAATTAAGATTCTAGGAACAGAAAAGGAAGCTCTCCAGGTGGCCTGGTCATACATAGTGTTGCACGGATAACTGCTGGAAAGCTCATAGGCTTAAAGAGAGAATAGTCTAAGGCTGGGATATGCATGTTAGGAAGTGTACAGCACTATGACAGGCTGTGAGATCCATTGACAGCATTGTATGCACTTGCATATACACACACACACACACACGCAGAGATACAGAGAGAGAGAGAGAGAGAGAGAGAGAGAGAGAGAGTACAGTTTTGTTTGCTGAGCATTCTGTGTGTCAAGAGATTGGTTGAGTCTTGTAGGACACTTTTGCTGCTTCATATAGTACCACATGGCCTTGCTTGGGAGGCTGCTAAAGGGTACAGATGGGGACAGGATACTTTGTGTGCTGCATCACCTCCTCGTGGTCATGGCATTTTGGGGTCTAAGAAGGAACATTTCAAGATGCAAAAACAGATGCTCCTGATGTCTTTAGGCCCCATCTCACAGACTGAGTTATGATGTTAAAACAGTCACATTCTACTGACCAGAGAGACCATAGAACCAGCCCCAATGTAAGAGGAAGGGAAATACACTCCCATCTCCATGGCAGGAATGACAGATTGGCACCAAAGCTGGGCAGTTTAGAGTTATGGCACATAGCTGGTGCTCAGCAAGCACTGTATTTCTCAGGGAATGAATCAGTCAGTTCCATTGCCAGGACAGGCAGAGGCTCTTCACCTTTGTGCCTGCTCACCCTGACCTCAGAGCTCACCAGCATGCCCCGTGATGCCAACCCTGTACCACGTGGCAGTAGTCAGATGAGTGGTAGACTCCTAAGCCCAGCCTCGCATGTGAGAGCAGAAGGAGGGAGCCACACTTTTGGGTCAGGGAGTCTGGGCTGCCCCAGGCCCATTTCCATCTCACTGATGGAGTGTTGGAGGACAGGGTCGATTTTTTTCTTTTTAAGCACTGGAGAGAGAGAGAGCAATCTGGCTGCTGTGCAACCAGCACCTGTGCCCAGCTGATAACACCAGAGGAATTAACTGTCCTTGTCCTGCTCAGTCTCTGGAGAAGGGGCTGATGCCACTTCCCAGGCCTCCACATCAGCCTCCCTCTAGCCCATTATGGAGGGGGCAGTCTGGAGCCAGGTCCCAAACCCTCTCTTAGCTTCACAGAGAGCAACTAAAGGGACCCTATTCCCCCATGTATGGGTAGTACCTTGCTGTATGGTGAAAAGTCTCCCAGAGGGTCCTCACTGGGACCCAGGGTATCTCCATCCTTTTTGATCTGCAAATGAGCTGTGAATTACAAAGAGCCCTGGACTAGAGGGTGGCTGTCAGGGCACCAGGCTGGGAAGGCACAAGATGGGCAGAATGATGCCAAGCCCTGGAGCAACAGAGCAGTATAAGTACATCCCTTTCCAGGGCCCAGCCAGCACTGGCCCAGCAGTGAGGTCCAGGGAGAAGCAGAGGAGGCCAGGACAGGATGCCCTGGTGGGCAAGGTGTGCAGGCAGAAGAAGTTGGCATGGATCTTAATGAATGGTGCTGTAAGTTGGCAGGTAGGTTTAAAGATGACTATTGGTGCTTTAGAAATTAAATCCCCTTTTAGGTTGTATTTTCTATAACCCAGGTAACCTCAACATTATGCAGTTTTGCTTTTAAAATTGTGTAGCTTTGCTTAAGCCTAAACATAACATGAGGACAATTTGGTTTCTTTTACAATAATGTGCTAATGTGTTTGTTTTCTTTCTATAATAATGTGTTAAATATTTTTCTGAAACCTCCAAATTTTAAAACTGTAACTTACTTGAGAATTTAGTAACTTTATTCTAAAATTAACATAGGAATGGAGCATTGGTTTACAAAATGAAAGGTTGCTTGTTCAAGCCACCAGTGACATTGCCTTTAAGAATTTGTATGACCAAAGAAACTGTAAAAATGAAAGCATGGAAGCTGTGTCTCATTTGCATTTAGAGAAAATTTAACTCAGTTTAGATTTTGCTATAGAATAATTTTGAATAATATTGATGCTGTGTATGTTGTAGTATCATTTTAAAACCAATCATTCAGCGTTTTTTTAAAAAAAGATATTGAATATTGTAAACAGATGTGATATTCATTAAAGGAAAAAAGAAGTTTCAACCTAGAAATGGAAAAAACATGAAACGAGAAAAGTAAGGTCACGTACATTCTACAGAGTTGTAGGAGATGAAAGAGTGTATCAGGTCCAACCACAGTAAACTAATGTTTCTGTGGGGGAAAACTGGCCACATATTGGTTCTTTCATTTGTTTGAACCAAACATGTGGAGCCCTGATGCTTTTGTTACTTTTCTCTTATTGCTAAGATAAAATACCTGACCCCTGAAATTAGGGAAGGAAAGGTTTATTTCTTACTCTTTTTGGAGGTTTCAGTCCATACCGTTGGAGCTGGCTCCAACACAGGACGGCAAGATTGGGCCACCATTCATGGCCGCCACAGACAGCAAGGCACCAACTGTCAAGAGAGAGAGACCCGCCTTCTTCAGCAGTTACACTGTATACTGGTTCTACCTGTGGGCGGGTATAGCACTCAAACCACCAATCCAGTGCTGGACAAGGAACCAATCACAAGTGCCCTTGAGGCAGGGCCACAGGAACACAAACCCTAACTCCTGTGCCTATAGTCCAGTGCATAGGATGCACCCAGTAATTAGAAGCAATGCAGACCAGGGCTTCTGTCAGTGGATGAGTGCCTGAGAGAAACCAAGATGAGGCCTGACTGGGCGCCAATTTGTTCCCAGGGCCCAGGTGATACTGACAGGCTGCAGAGGAGAGCGGCACTCATGGCCCCAGTGCCCAAGTCTACCACCACTACCTGTATGCTCTCATTGACAAGAAGCAGCCCTGTCCCCCTATCCCATAGGCCCTCTGTGGGGTGTTTTTGGT
The DNA here is from genome assembly GCA_004027295.1 of Dolichotis patagonum. NCBI lineage: Eukaryota > Metazoa > Chordata > Mammalia > Rodentia > Caviidae > Dolichotis > Dolichotis patagonum. The sequence goes on from PVJX010017904.1 coordinate 25,196, forward strand.
TTTTGCTATTTGGCTTTTTAAAACCCTCTCACTATGCAGTGCAGGTTGGCCTTGAGTTCACACAATGATGCTCCTGCCCCAGCCTCCCTAGTACTGAGATTACAGGAGTGCCACACCACACCCGCCTTGCCATGTGTGTTTACTTCCCTGCTTTGGCCCACTTAGTGAGCAAGTCTTGTTTTCAGTTTGCCATGGGTGCCATTTACTTGTGTTTGCACTGTGCCCTGGTTCCAAGCTAAGCTCTTTGCAGGCATTAACTCAATTATCCTAACAATGACCTAACCTCAGGCTTCCTTTTAAACCCTTTGACATGGAGGTTCCAATTTTTATTTCATGGAACTATAATTTACAAACAATAAAATGCACCTATTTTGAGTGCATAGTTACATGAGTACTGGCCAATGCCTGCATCTGTGAGACCACTGCTCTAATCAATATGCAAATTTTGTCCCAAAGATCCCCTCCCCCCAGGGCAGGAGCACAGCTGTTTCTGTCATGTATATTCATGTTGACTTTTCCAGCATTTCACACAAATGAGTGGCTCCAGACATACCTGAGCCAGTTCTCAGCCTAGGGGACCTCTCTGACCTGCATGATGAACTGATGAACACAGCAGCTTTGGCTGAGGTCCCTCTACCTACATATCTCTTTTTCCCAGCTTTCCCATGGCTGGCCCATCTACCTGGCTTTAGTGTCAAGTGTCATCTCCTCAGGGAGTTCACATCTGTCCTAACCACTCCTTCTGGGCCCTGTCATCTCAATGGTTTCTATGACCAGCACCTGGCATGCTCTGTGCAGGGTCTTCCTGTCACAGGGGGGTGCTCAGCCTGACTGCAGGTGGCTCAAAGTACAGGGGCTTAGCACCTTGGGAGAGGCCTCCATCATCCATGGGGGGTGCTGGTGGATGGTTCTCTGACCGCTGCTTCCCTTGCTCCTCTGAGCAAAGAAGTCCTGTTGCATTTTATACTGTTTCCCAGGATGCCCACAGCATGCAACCTTGTTGCCCACACCTGTAACCCTGATGGCCCCCTCTTCCCAGAATTGTTCTCCCTGTCTCACTTCCCCACCCCTCACCTGGGGCTATTCCCAGTCACCTCTCTCACAAACTTGCCCTCCAGTGCTTAGCACAGGTCCTTGTAGTCAGGGATTGTACAGAGAACAATTAGAATAAGGACATGGAGTTTATCATATTATTTTTATGATGGTCACCAAAAGTTAACACAAGAAAATGCAGGAAAGCTATCCACAACACCAAAGACATAGAATATTTAGCCAAGGGTCTAAAAACCATAGCAATGTCCTGGGGAGTCCAGATAAAGACCCAGAGCTCATGACAATGCCTCCCATGAGTCCAACTGGAGGTCTAGAGCCCCAAAGAAGGACTCACGACAGTCTCTTTTATGGATCCCTGCTGGGAAGGCCCAAAGGTCAGCGGTGGAAACTAGGAAGTCTATGCCAGCAGGGTGAAGGAGCTATGCTGATAGGCTGAGGGTTCTATGCTGGAGCCAAGAAGTCACAATCACAACAAAGACCCGGGCTGTCCTGAAAAGCACCACAGAAATCCGCAGCGACACAGAGGCCCTGATCTCCTCCAACAACAAGCACAGTTGAGTACATGCCAAAAAGCCAGTGTGAAGAGTTCATCCTGGAGACCACCTGGAACACGTCTTCCCCTCCAGAGCCAGGAAGCAATGCTGGATATGAGGGCCACAGCTTCTCCAGGAGAACCTAACGGCTTAAACAGCAACTCATAGGAGACCTCACAATGCCTCAATGCACTAATGCCTCAATGCCCTCAATGCTCTCTTTTCTCCTTCCCAACGTCTCCATTTTTGCTGACAGCCTTCCTCAGGGGAAACATCTTCGCTCAGTGCCATGCTGATGTAATCCTGCTGGTGTTAAGTTGACCGCCAGTTCTCAATCCATAACACTGGGTTCCTCAAACAGCAGATGTTTTTAACACCATTTTGGAATCTAGAAGTGCCAGGTCAAGGTGCCAGAAAATCTGGTTTCCCGTGTTGTTTCTCTAACTGGCTTGAGAGGCCTGCCTCTCAGAAGATCCTCATGTGGTCTTTCCTCTGTGCTGTGGGTGGAGAGGGAATAGTCACTGATTCTCTTCTCATTCTCAAGGGGCACTAGTCCTATCAGATTGCAGGCCTATCCTTTATGACCTCATTTAACCTTGATTAGCTCCTTACGGGCCCTGTCCAAATACAGTCACCTCGGGGCTTAGGGCTTTCACATAGGAATTGGGGGAGGGCACAGTTCAGTTCCCCATGGGATCCTTGAAGCAAACACATCCCAGCCCAACAAGGCCACAGTGCAAGGAGGCTACAAAGAGCAAAAAGCTGGGCACCCACTGTGAGCTGTGTCAATTCAGCTGAGGGGTGGCTGCAGGATCATCTTTCACCATGATGCCACAGAATGGGAAAAGATGAGCTTCAGATAGCAGCAAATATAAATGGGGAAACTGACATGTGATTAAACTAGGATCTTTCACTGGTAGCTGGGGCCACATTGAATGTGGAGTTAGCTCAGTTGGCCTGGGGGTTACCAAAACCCTTTGGGGTGCCTGCCCTTCCTCATGCCGAAGTTAAAGGACTTTCCTTCCAAAGACACAGCTCTGGTCATCCCATCCCTGTGAGGAGGGCAGAGAGGGAAGATGGGAGGGTGAAATCAGACCAGTTCGGGTGCTGGGAACTTTGGGGGGAAATATCATCAGTCACCATTTCCAGCTTCCTGGGCCTTGTTAATAATTAATAAGAAGAAGAGCACTGTAAGCACTTGCTATAGGTACTTCTGATGTGTTTTCACATTTGCATCTATCAAGCAGGGAGAACAGAGAGCAACCGTTTCTGGAGCAAATCAGTAAAGGAACAGACAAGGAATCATGTTTTCATTCATTCACCCAACCAGTCCTGAGCACCTATTAGTACCATCATATCCACCAAAGGGAGAGACATCTTATGTGGTCTCTGCCCTCATAGGGCTACCTCTTCAGGGAGTCTTATATAAGATAGTTTCAGGGAGTGATAAAAGCTGGGCAGAAAACTAACTGAAGCAATGCAAGCAACTTCAGATGGAGTGGTCAGAGAAGGTCTTGGAAAGCAAGGGACCTCCGAGTTGAGACCCTGAGTTGGCTGTGGGAGTGGGAGAATGCGGCTCCAGGCAGAGAAAACTGCAGCTGCAAAGACCTCAAAGCCAATCAACTTGGGGTGGTTGAGGAATGGGAAGGAGGCTGGTGTGGCTGACTACAGAGCAAGACAAAGTGATGGGGAGAAGGTGTCAGAAAGAGGAAACATTACACTGACCTGGCCAGACATTGATTTAAGGCATGTGGGATCCCTCTGGAAGCTTTTTGGTAGGAGGTCATGCAATCAGATTGAATGTAGATTTATAAGGCCGCTGGTGGCTTCTGTATGGCACGGAGGGCAAGAAGGGAGAGCAGGGAAAAGTGTCAGGGACATGGAGGCTTGGTGCCACCAGTCAGCATTATTGTCATCAATCCCATCAACACTGCTAAATGAATTACTTGAAGCCTGTGGAGGCTTCATCTTGCATCACGGTGTAATGAACAGCAACTCTGAAGAGTCACCTGGATCGGATCGGAATCACCTGGATTGGATCGGAATCACCTGGATTGGATCAACTCTGGAGAACTTGTTAGAAAAGCACACTCTCAGGGCAGGGCCCTGTTTCCTGCAGGAAACTCTGATGGGCCACTAGAATCAGAGGCTCTAAGGTACATGCTTGTCTGTGGAATTCCTAAAGGAATCCATGGCGCATGTGTGCAGGAGGAGGCCACCTAAAGAGGGTGTCCTGCACGCATCAGTTTCACTGGTGGGACTGACATCCTTCACTTTAAACCCAATACGTTCCTTTCCAAGCCCAAGGCCAGCTCCAGGCCAAACTGCACATGGTGGGATGGATTCCCAAGGCAGACAGGGACGATCATTCACCTACCAGGTTTCAAGGAACAGAGGGAACCAGGGGAAGACACATCCTCAAGGAGACTCTGCCCTCCCTACAGGGCCCCATTGAGGCTTCAAGGTCAAGGAACTTCCGGAAACTTTGGCTCTGTACCATTTCTCACAGGGCAACTTGCTGATTCTCCCACCAACTGTGGGAGACAACCCCAGTGGCTCCCATTGAATGCAAAACTATTACTGTGACTTTGATTATTTGGAGACCCACTTCCTTATACTGATATGTAAAAAGCTGGCCAGGGTATTTCCTTCTCTCTTCAATTGGCTCTAAGCATTGCAAATAAGGCTAGTGGAGGTGCTTGTATGTAATTTCTAAAGCCAACAGACAGTCCTGTTTCTTCACATAGTGTTCTCCGTACAGGATATGTACAATATATGAGCATGCCAGATGTTAGAGCCAATAGCTCAGAGAATGTCATCTGGGTAGGAGCCTCAAGACAAAGAGGCTATGACTCCCCAGGGCATAAGAGTTTGCATATCAGAAACCAAAGAGACAGCCCCCCAAACAATTCCATTGCTACCTTAATTGGATTATGTATATTGAACCTTCTGCATGTCTTTATCTCTGCAATTTACAGAGATGCCATTCTTGCACCTGGCTAGCCAGCTCAAGTTATTCATGTAATTCCTGCCATCCTCACTGTCACTCATCCATGAGCCACCCGGCTTCTTCACAAGATAATAAATTCTGGGAGAGGCCTAGGATCAGGGCCTTTGTCCACATGTCCTCACAGGGATTGGGTTTAGCACCCTTTGGCTACCCTTCACTTGGAATATGTCTTGGTGTCTTTACTCAAACCATGGGTTGCATTGGTGATGGTAGATTGGAATTAACTTGCTGGGATTCCAGTAACGTCTCAATGGGATTAAAATTAAAACTTTTGGATGGTGAGGAATACTAGAAGGAGGGTTACAATACTTGGATGACTGAACTTGATATTTGGGATTATAATACCAACTTCATGGAGGAGGAAGTTGGCTGACTCCGTGGACTTGTTGATGCAAGACAGAGGGAAAAAATAATACTGTTCACTTCATCTGGATGCAGCAAGACCCACAGCTACTTATGGAGGTCAGGCCTGGGAGGGTGGTCACCACTGCTACTGGATCCCAGGCAGGAGGAGAGGTTAAGGACCTGCCTGAGAGAGCTGGCACCACGAGAGCGTTCCCACAAACAGACACAGCCAGGTGGCATGTAGTGAGGGCCAGCATGGGCACTCCCTGCCACAGTCCACTTCCTGCTGGTCACCAGAATAGAATGCTCAAGGATGATAGAGTAAGTTGTGACAGATAGGGACAGGAGCCTGCTATTCAGGGGAGACTTGGAATCAATACAGATTAAGGATATTGTACCATTTTGTATGATAATTATAATGATCATATAAGATCAGAAGGTAATTATAGGCATCCTTAGCTCATTTCCAGGTTCTGCCCCTGGTTCATTTTGTACCTCTGGAGAAACTCCTTCCCTTTTCTGGGCTTAAGTTTTCTAATCTGTAGATACAACCGGCCTGGCACCTGCTAAGCACTGGCAACCTGGGAATCTCCATGCCAGGAAGGAGGCTTCTGGTGCTTGGGCTGCTTCCTGCATCTGGGAAAACAGCCACACACCAGCCCCACTGAGCTTCTTTCAGCTCTTTGGCCACACTGTGTGTCTTGCTACCTCAAGACCCTTTGCACATGCAATTTTCTGTGACTGGAAGCTTCCCAAGATTACAGCAGGTACCTTATTGTACCTGTATTTCCTGTATTTCCTACAGAACCTAATTCAGTTTGTACTTGGTGTTTATTTTTCTGGCTGTTTGATTTGTGTGTATCTCTTCCACATGCCTGTAAGCTGATAAAGCCAAGGCCTCTTTCTGTTCTTTTACTCACTATTCTAGCATTCCACCTAGTCCTGGTCTACAGCAGGCATTCAGTAACTACCTTGAAAATGAACCAAAGAATTAAATGATGGCCACTCTTAGTATTACTTGAAGCTACGAAGTTTCCTGGAAAGGTTGGAGAATCCATATGTGACCACCATAGAAAAGGAAAGCTGAGGCGCCCATCCTAAACCTGCTCAACCCACCTGCCATGGCCTTCAGCTCTGGGTGCTGATCCCTTGCCGCACAGGCCGCTGGGAGGTGGCCTGACGCTGAGTGGGACCTGTTGGAGTCTTCACCCTCTGAACTAGGGCCAAGGCACTCTGTGAGCTGCCTTAGCACAGAGGCCACTTTAGTGTTGGGGGTCAGAGGCGCCAGCAGGGAGTCCATCATAGTCAAGGCCACCTGGATCATTGATACTTTGAGAGTCTGGAAAGACAGAGCCATGTACCCAGGTGCACTAGTGTATGCCTGGTATTCACACAGGTGTGTGTAAATGCACAAATGCACTGACACCAACACTCATCCAAAAAAAAAAAATACAGGAAAAACTACATGGCACCCCTACTGATCTCTCATACACAGTTCTGGCGTATGCACACAAACACAACAAGCTCGTCCCCACGCAGGACTCAGGATTACATGTGGTCTGCCCCAGCGGCGCATCCGCAAGTCAATATAAAAAGCTCCATCGCAAGCACATGCACAGTGCAGACCTCACCCTGGGCAGGTCTGGGGCTTCCCTTCAGGACTCCTCCCTGAAGCAGCCGCATGGAGGGCCCTGCCTTTCTACTATCCTTCTCTCCAGCCACCCCGCACGCCACCAAGCGACCCCCACCTTCCCAACTTTCGCCCAGGCACACTGAGGGGGATGCTGAAGGGGAGAGGCAGTGCCCTCACACCAGCCTCCCTTGCTTAGAGCTGTCCTCTTTTCTTGCCGAGACTCCGCCTTCTGCCCTCCGCCATGGGGCCGGGACACCGCCTGGTGGTCACAGTGCGGCATTGCTGGCGGCGGGAACCTAGAGGTTCAGGCCTTTCTCTTTCCTCTTTCTTGGTCCCCTCAGGTACCTGTTGGCTTGTGTCCTCCACAGGGAAGTCTCCAGGACCCTGTCGCACAGCTGGGACTCAGAGCCTGCCGCCGCTCTCATTCCCTTTTGGCACCTGGGCGACATAAAAAGGAGCGACCAGACCATAAAGACCCACATCTCAGCTGGGGTTCCTGGCTGCTGGGTCCTCGCCAGGGCCTGCATGGCCTCTTCCTGTCCTTCCACAAGGGGTTCGAAGACTTATTTGTTGAACTTGGGACTGGATCTGAATCACTGGTTTGGTGGAGCAGGGGTGCTATCCAGTCCCAGAACAGTGTTTGGAGTGAGTGATTCTGAGTATGAAGCCATCTCAGGTTTCTGGGGGTGCCTTGTGGGACAGGGGCGCACGGGTCTCAGGCAGCAGTCCTTTCCCCACCCCTAGGCCACTCCAAGGCCTGCTCCTTGGGGAGCGTCTAGGAGCCCTGCAGACAGTCAGACCCCAGGCTCCAGGCCCTCTTCACAGCTCACCATTCCCTTGGGTCTGACAGTGGCACTAAACTCAGCAGAACAAGATGACATGTGGAAGATGAGGGCCATTTGGACTTCTCCCACTTTTTTTTACACATGTGATGCCTGAAAAGTTTATTTTAAGAGTATAGCATTTAACTGGGCCTGGTGTCACTGCCTATAATCCCAGCACCCAGGGAGACTGGGACAGGAGGATCGCAGTGAATGCAAGGCCAGTTTGGGTTACACAGTGTATTCAAGGCCAGTGTGAAGTACATAGTGAGACCCTGCCTCAAATGTATATGTGGCATTTAGGAATTTCTTGAATTTAAACATAACTACAACACAAAATTATAACATGAGTTTCAGCAGCAACAGCACCTCCACAGGACTGAGTGCAGAGAAAGTGAGATTATTGAGATGCAAAGAAAAAGTAGAGCATTTGGACAGTGGAGCTGATGTCGAATCTAGGTCTGGAGGGAAGAGAAGGCCCCACACCCTGCCTTCCAATCCAGGGAGGAGAAGTGCAGGAGAGGGAAGGCCACAAGCAACAACTCAGAGGTGAGAAACATTTGGAGAAGCAGCCAGTACTGGGCATGTTTAGAACACAGAGTTGGGGTGCAATGAGAAGGACCATTTTCTTGTAGGGTCTAGAATAGGAAATCTAATGTAATGACCTTGTGGATGCAGGGAGGAATAAGAAGGAGACTGAATGTATGGATAGACTGGTCAGTGGGTAAAGGGGTGGGTGGATCCATGGATGAGTAGGTGAGTGATGGATGGGTGGATACATGTTACATAGGTAAAGAATGATGGATAAATGGTGTGGGTGAGTGGGTCAATTGATAGGAGACCCAATGTGTGGATAGACAGGGAAATGAAAAAGGATACACATCTCTAAGTGGGGAAGTGCCCTGAGCAGCCATGCTGGATGGTGCAGCCTTGTATTCACAGGAGTTTGAGTGCTGGAGGGTTCTTCTCAGGGCTCCGGCTCCACCCTTGGTTTTCAGTATGATGTGAGTGTCTCTCCTTGCTCTTGCTCTTGATCCTTCCTTGTTATTCCTCTTTATGTCAGGCCCAGGTCACCACAGGGAAAGAGGGCGGCTTTGTTTCTGGCTCTCAGTTCTGCCCTGGGCAGACCCTAACTTCCCGAGCCCTCTGCATCATGAGAGCTGTGATGTGAAAGGATTCTTTACGGGAACCTGGGGAGACCTATGGCTTCAGGGAGGCTGAGAGGTGCAGTCATGGACCCAGAAAGTACAGCCACTTCCTAGACCAGAAAGGAAGGGAGGAAGGAAAGATGGCCCCATGTGTATGTCCCAAGAAGGGTGATGGAGAGGCAGCCAGGGCTTCAACATGATGCCAGAGAGAGCCCTGGATGGCGGTGGTAACAGGCAGCTCCCCCATCCCCCAGCAGAGGGAGCTTGCAGTGCTCCCTGGATGGACACGCTGACCCTCCCTCAGCTCACTGCAGGCCTGGAAGCACTTGCCAGTGCAACCCTTGATGGTGCACATCATCCACACCACTTCAGTGTCCTCTCTGCCAGCTGCTTCTCAGCCTTGCTAACCTGGCAGGGTCACCCTCAATGGGAGAAGAGATTGAGGGCCCCTCTGTGGAAATATTCCAGAGTCACCTTGTTGTGCTCTCCCTGTGCCGCCACCTAGGGAAGCACACAGTGCTCCTCTCAAACCCCAGCACACCCTGGGCCCGCCCAGTTCCCCCACTACAGCCTGACACACAATGTGGCTCACTGAACAGGAGACAGGAGCTGAGAGGGCAGGAACAGGGTGTCAGTGGCAGCTTTGCCACCCACTCAGTGTATGACCTCTCCAGGTCTCAGTTTCTTGTTCTGCAAAATGAGACTCTTTCCCTTCCCTGGTTTCTCTGGCAGCCATGAGAATCTAGGTCATGCCAGAAACACAGGTCTTTTCCTTATTAGCCCCAGGAAAGCTCCTCCTTCCTGGTGTCTGGACCCACCCCAAATTCAAAGGAGCTAAAAGGTAAAAGGGGCGGGAATTATCATAGCTACCATGTTCTAAGTCCTCATTGTATCCCTGGCCCAAAGTGAGCCCCTCACATTACTTAACCATCCCATCGAATCCTCATAGCAACCCCATATGGCAGATTTTACCATTGCGCCTGTGTCATAGGGAAGGAAACTGGCTGGGAGAATGTGCCCAAGGGCCATATAGTCATGAGGACAAAGAAGGGAGGAATGAATGGAAGGAAGGAAGATAGATGGCTGGCCTGCTGCCTGGCTGGCTGGCTGGCTGGATGGATGGGTGAATAAAGGAAGAAAGGTAGAAAGTACAGAACAGCATGTATGGTAGATGAAAGGAAGAAAAGGAGAAAGAGGAGAAGGAAAAAAGGGAAGAAACTGATATATGTTGAGCACCGGTAAAGAATGAAATTGTCTGCTTCATGATTTCCCAAATGTCATCTGTCATACTTCACCCAATGTAAAATCAGACAAATTACTTCACTATCCCATTGTTGAAAAGGAAGTACAAACTCCAAGAGGAAGTTCCAGCGACTTTGGAGTCTCACCTGCATGCACAGAATAAACCTGACTCACACACAGCCAGGAGGGTGGGTGCAGAGAGCTAAGCCCAGCCCCACACATCTGCTTCCACAAGACACAGAGGCAATTCCCAAACTGGTTCTCCCCACACACCTGTACCATGCAGTGTCTGAGTTTGCAAAGTGTTACACACTCCAGCCACACATGCAGAGTCCCAAGGCCTCAGCCTATTGGAGACTCTGAGAAATCCTCTGGAGGGAATCATGGAAACATGGTCTATCACTTCTGCCTTTAGCCAGAATATTTGTACTTGGAACCCATTCCTTGGAATACCCGCCAGCACCTTGTGGCATCGGGTCTCTGCCATGCTCACCCTGGAGGCACTGCCTGTGCCAACTCCTCTGCTCCATATAGGAAGCCTCAGGAAAGCACTGGGCTGGTAGCCACTGCACACACACCTGCCGAGGTTGTTGAATGAATGAGTGAACACCATTGGAGCCATCGCTCTGTGTGTGGGCGGAGGCTGTGGAGATGACTTACTTTCAAGGTGTTTCACTTGGGTTCTGGGAGCAGGATGGGCAGGTGAGGCCCCTGCAGCTGCTGCTTCATGTCACCGATGCCTGTGGAAGTGGGAGAGCCTCAGTCTCTGCGATCTCAGGGCTGCTCCCTCCTAAGGCTGGAGAAATTCACAGTAGGAAAGTGCAGCAACCCTGGTATCACAGGGCTGCACACTCCTCCATGGGTAATGTGGACTCAGAAGGCCTGATCAGTACTGGTCTGGAGGTTCACTGTGCTGACTTTGTAAATAAAGAGCAAATACACACACAAATGCACACACACCCCCCCCACAGGTATGGGTCCACACACACCCCCACACACAGGTATGGGTCCACACACACCCAGGGCTGCCATCTGAGGGTCGTGGCCCATGGTCAGATGCTGCTGTATGTTACCTGTTTTGGACAGAAGGTCTGATGGAGTCCTGCGCGTTTAAAGGATTGTGAAGGAAAAGTCATCTCACACCTGGGGTCAAGATCTCCGGGGGAAGAAGGGTGGAAGTTACAGAATTCAAAGGAAGAGTTCTCCAGAGCCAGGAGGGACTGGGCTGAGAGCTGGCTGACACTTGAATGGATGCACAGGGGACAAAGGGGCTGGGAGCCAGGGCCCTGTGCTGTGAGCCTGTGAGGCTTTCCCTCACTTCTGGACCAATATCAAGTTCCTACTAGGTGCCAACCCTACTGCAGCCCAGGACCTGGGGACTCCTCAGAAAAGCAAGCAAGATAGACATGTGGAGTTTACATTTCCGCAAGGAGACAGGCATAAACAAGCAAGCAAATAATTTTCTCTATACAGGGGTTTGTACTATTACATGAAGAAATTAAAGCATTAACAAAAGATACCATGACATCTTTACATATAAGGTGAATGTTTAAATGTTCAAAAGTCACTGTCTAGCTGAGCTTTTGTGGTTGCCCAGATATCCAGAGCTGATTCAAAACCTTTACTTTTCATGCTCATTTTTATTTTGGAGAAGACACCAAGTCACATGGTGCTAGAGCTGGTGAATAAGGCCGATGGGGACACACAATCATGTTTTCACTTGACAGAAATCACTGTAAATGCTTTGAATCAATTCAGGACAATGAGGCAGCTAGAAAAAGACACTCATGAAAGAAGACTTTCAGAACTGTTTCACAAAGTGGCAAGAGCAATGCGATGAGTGTGCTCAGAGAGGAGGGAGATTAATGGGAATGTGTCTTTTGCTCTAATACATTTAAAAATGTTTTGTTTAAACATTCACCATATTGCTGCGGGTGGGCAATGGGGAAGGACAGGTCCTGTTTCGGCCTTTTTGAGATACTGACACTGACATTCTGAAGAATCTAAGTGGCCAGAAGCAGTAAAATAGTATGTATGTGAAAGAGAGAACTGGGATTCAAACTTGTGTCTTATCTCCTAAGAAAAGCAAGAAGAGGAAGACACAGAAATTGTTTCTCTTAAAATAATAACAGAGCTTTCTTGAGAAAAACTTAAGGCATAGCAGGGAGTGGTGGTGCATGCCTCCAATCCGCCACTCAGGAAGCTGAGCCAGAAGGATCTCTGTGAACTTGAAAGCAACTTGAGCTGCACAGTGAGTTCAAATTCAGCCTGAACTACATGGCAAGACGCTGGCTCAAAAAACAAAACAAGTTTGTAGTTATGACAATAGTTCTGTGTTTTGTCATAGGTAAAAGCACAGATTTTCATATAAATGTGAGTGAATAGGGAACTTACTGACTCTCTACAATACATACCTAAGAAAAAAAGTAGTATAGTGATTAAAAACTGTTTTTAAAGAATTTTAACAGTTATGCTAAAGGACACTGCTGCTCCAAGTTCTTTACTCTTCCTGTATCTATACTTTTCGCCA
>PVJX010017905.1:0-37555 GCA_004027295.1 Dolichotis patagonum
CAATTTTAGAATGATTTCAAATCACATTCTCCCTCTCCTTCTTTCTCTTGTTGTATTTTATATCATTTTTTTAATCAACATATCCAGGTATGGTTCTACCTTGATTTAGTTTTATATTCTTTATCTGTAACTTTTGCAAGTTTCAGAAAAAAATTAGTTTTTGCTTTCACCATCTTGATTTAATCAACAAAGTGAATTCACATTCATATTATTTACCAAGTCTTTCTTTTAGCCATTTTCCCCCAATTTTTTCAGAGACACAGTATACACTGTTAACTTTGTACATATACGAAATGATACTGGGTGGGATGGGGGTAAAAAAAAAAGAAATGATACTGCTTTAGATTGAAAATGTGCAGAATCATAGATTATGCAAAATTGGTTAATAATTAAGATTAGGCATTTGTATGTGGTTGATGTATATAGTTACATTATATTATAATCTCACTAAGCATAGGAAAAGCACAGTGTTGTGAATCAATACAAACTTAAAGTTCCATAATTACTTATAGTATAGATAAAAAATTAAAGATTTGATTAAACAGATTAGCACTTTATAATTCATTACAAATCACAAATGAGATTGTAGAATTTATTAGTCATATGTTCATCCTTCAGTATTAGGATTGGGCTCTCAATGGACACCAAAATCTTTGGATATCAAGTCTCTTAGATTAAAAAGATGTAATACATACATATGACATATGTACATTTTCTTGTATACTTTAAATAGTTTTTAGATTAGTTTTTGTAACTAATAAAATCTAAGCTATATGAAGAATGCTTATAATACGGTAGGTAATAGTGATGAGGAAAAGCCTGTATATATTCCCACAGACAAAAGGGTTTTAAAAAATATTTTATCTGAGATTGTTGGAATATAAAAAATATGGAATTCAAAGATAAAAGTTCCCAATATATGCTCTGTACTCTATACCAAATAATAGTTGTGCATCTGTGTCTTGCACTGTGTACCAGATAACAGCGTGCAGGTCCTAATATTCCTCTTAAAATTTTCAGCTTATGTCGAATCATTTTTCTGCTCCACCTTGTCAAGTTCTGCCTTTAAATATAAAATTTACCATTGATCATCTGAATGTATACTCTGGAAGTTTCCTGTATCTAGTCATGCAACCATCTAAGAGTCCCTTTAAACCTCTACAGCCTTCCATACTAGTAACTGCATTATTTTTTTCTTAAAAAGTAATATTACAATAAAAAATGTCATCTATATTGTCTAATTCTGTTTTTCCCTATTACTCTATGAAAGGCTTAACTTTTATAAGGAGAAAGAAAACATAACCCAAGTATTTAAGACAGCAAGGGAGGAAAGAGGAGCACAGCAAAATAAAGATGCCTCAAAGAAAAATGAAAATCAAGGTTAATGAAATACCCCTAACCCGGGAGACCAGGAGACTTGGAGAACGGCTATATAGCAGTTTCTACAGAAAGTGGAGAGTGACGGTCACTGGAAATGGTCAAGCAAAACAAGTGACAAGTGATGGAAAAAAGAAGTACAAACATTAGAACACTGTCATATATTTTCCTGTTATTTTTATTATTTTTTTGCTAAAGTTTTTACTTAATATAGAAAATATTGAACAACTGAACAATGGAAAATATAAAGAAAAAGTTTCAGGAAAAAGTGTGCTGAGTACACGGTAAATATTCATATTTGATCATTGACATGTAAGAACTATTTAATTGTGTTTTTTCAGAAAAATACTGGAAGTGATGGAAGAATATGTTCACTGTTGGTTTCTGATGAAATAAACAAACCCTACTAGAAAAAAAAAAAACTTCATCAGGGCGTGGTGGAAGTTGGGAGGCTGAGGCAGGAGGGTTGCCTAGAATTCAAGTCCAGCCTGGGCTACATAGGGAGACTCTGTCTCAGATACAAAGCAGAAACACATTACAACACAACACAGCACAACAAAACAAAACAAAGCAACCCCCTTTAATTCTCTCCTTTGCTTATTCACTTAATCAGTTAGTATTCATTCATATATTGATGTACCTGAGATTATTGTGTACTAAAAAAAAGAAAAAAAACTACAATGCAGCTTTGGCATTCAAATGCATATATCATTCAGCATAGGTAAACATATAAGGAATGAACTGGTGCATATACTAAATGCTTTAATAAATTTATATCAAAGTATATTGTTGATTAAAAATCAGCATGTTTGGTACACAGCTGGGAAGAGCAGACACAGCTTTGTACAATCAACATATTAAAATCAACACATTAAAGTTGGAGTCTGGAATTAATAGTCATTTACTAAGCGGTAAATGGGAAAGGGTACTTCCAGAACAGGGAATTGTCTGGAAAAAAAAAAAAACCACAACAGAATGAAAGCAGCTTAGTCCATTTGGGAACTGTTTCATGAACCTTAAATCACTGTGAAGGACAGAGTAGTTGGTAGAGGATGATGAATTATAAAGTTAAACATCATCATTTAATGTTGTTTGTTCCATTTGATTATCCCTCTGCAATTTTTCCTATTAACAACAGTGAAAACAGCAACTGATTGTAGCCATTAATATCAATGGTTAACTGCTGGCTATCACTCTGCTTAATACTCAGTATATTAATTCATTTTTCTTTTTGAAACAATCCTATTGTACATTATTTCCCTCAATTTATAGATCAAAGACTTATTACTGTAGAGTTTAACTTACCTGAAGTGTTAAACTAGTGGGTGACAGAGAATGGAAATCCAGGTCTGTCTATCCATCAAAAAATCTTGCCTCCGCTATATATAATAACTTATTCTGATTAATGTCAATAGAAAGAGAATTTGATATTAGAAAGCCAGCTCCGTCTGCTTTCAATAACAGTGTCTAGAAAAAGCAAACCAAATCTAGGTTTCATATGCCACAGCAATGGCAAACATTTTTCCATTTGTTATACTTTATAATTGTAAAAGTTACACATACTAGGTTTAAAGTGTTAAATAATTAACTGTACTCAGCATATGTAATTTTGAGTATATACATGTGTGTGGGTATACATATATAAATACGTTATACACCTAGATTGCTGCTAAGGAATAATTACTTCAGGAAGGAGAGTTTGAATGTATGAATACTCGCACAGTGTCGAACTCAAATTCATATGTATATGCAGATACACACAGTAATTAGAAAGTGTTCCTCTCATTCTTTAGGAGGATTAAAACAAAAGCAAGGTTTTAGCAACATCAAAACAGTCTAAGAAGTGCTGGAACTCAGACAAGCCTCAGAGAAAAATGATTTACTTTAAATCTTCACCAGCCAGAAGTACCCGCTTAGCATGTTAAAAAAGCAGGCCATGCCAAAGTAGTAGCAAAATGACTTCTTATACAAATGGATCTTGGAGCAGTGGGTTGACTAGAGCAATGTAAGTCTTAGGAATGTGTTCACTTTCTCTCCAGTGCAACACCATTAAATTTAATTACGAAGAGAAACTTATTTTTTGTTATACAAATAATATCCCCACGTAGCCTAATTTAAACTAATTGCCTACCCAGTTTCCAATCCAAGGGGAAAACTAAACTAAAATAAGTGCTGACTTATTGAAAATGTCTTTAATTATATTATCATATTGAATTGTGCTTTGACCCTTCTTCAAAAGTTACTTTTGAAATCAGAAATGTTACTGAAAATTGTGTCATACCTACAATTTGTAGAACTTCATTCCTGTCTGACCTACTTTACTAGTTATTTTTCCTTCTAATATAGAATGTATCTTTTTTTTTTCCCATAGTGTCTACAACGGTCCATGAGTAATTGAGTTATTTTGCTTCATTTTCATTACTTGTTATCTTGTTATTTGTTAGGAGGAGAAAAGCCTGTCTATAAATCTGGAAGTGAAAGAACAGCCAGAGTTTGGCCTTGGGGATGGGAGAGTTTTGTAGACAAACCAGTTTAAAGACCAGACAGTGTCAAATGTGCCCTGCACAGAATCCTGTAGCATAGCGACACTGGAACAAAGGGCTGGTTTCCCTCACAGCGTGAAGAAATAAGCTTTTTAATTGGATTCAGTGATGGCCTCACCAGAGCCATGTCACTAGTTCTTATAGTGAGATAACTTTTAAATGGCATCAGTAAAGCTGGCTGGAGGGCATCCCGCCCCTCATTAACTCAAATCCTGATGACTGGCAGAAGAAAAGCTCCTGAGACACCAATAGAAGGGGGAAAAGAAGCTGCCGCACATTCGGTACTTCGCCTGGCGATGTCAGGTGTCGGGGGCCTCATTCTCCATTTCCTTTAACCCAGAGCTGGGGGAAAAGGGAACCCAAACTTTCTCACGCCTGTTTCTGGGGCAGGAAACACAGCGATTAGTATAAAACTAGTACAGTAATGTGACGTAGGTTAGCCATTCCAGAAGTTTTATTTTTCTTGCCCAATGGTTAACTTTTTAGGAGACTGTGATGGGGACTCAGTATTGTCTGAGCACTCCTTGATCAAGTGCCTCTCAATCCTGCTTTGGGGGATTTTTGCTTCTTAAACATTCACTTCATTGCAATTTGGAACTGTCAGACAATATATCTTTAAAAGCCTTGCTTTGTAAACTTCTCTCTGAAATACCGATGTTTTAATTTTGGAATAGAGAAAGGATAACAGATTCAAATTTAAAAGTGATAATGAGGTCTCTCCACTACGGTAATACTGAAATATTAGGTCAGATAATTATGTTGCAGAGGTGAGGGATGCAGCATTGAACGAGGTTTAGCAGTATCCTGGGCTTTCTTCTGCTAGATGTCAGTAGATGTCACTAAAAATAAATAAAAAATAAAAGCCTCTATATATTCTCAGATATTCCCTATATGAGAACCACAGATGTTTACAGATCTATAAAACAAACTTCTTTTCTGCCTCTTTCAAATTGCATTGTTTCAAGACGTAGATTAAAACAGATTAAATCTTCAGCATAACTTTTCCCCCCAGCCTTCCCAACCTGTATATTCTGTGTGGTGGAAAAAGAGCGAATCAATTGAGCAAACACTTTCTTTTGGTGGATTTATGAGTAAAGAGAAGCAAAAATCTAATCATGGAAAATGATCACCAGAAGGCAATAAATAAAGTATTTGAAACATTTGTCTACTCCTTGAATTTATCAGCTAGCCAAAAAGATCTGCAGGGATGATAGAAAATGATTTGACACCAGTAGGAACTCCAAGACTTCAGTTATTCCTCTGTCGGAAACTGGAGCAGTTAGGAGCTCAAATCACATAGAAAAATGGTGACGTCTATGGGCATAGTTGAAGAGTTACTTTATTTCCGCATTTGAGAATTTCCACATTTGGGAATTTCATTTAAAGCATTGTAGGAAGGTATGGGATGATATTTAAATGGAAAAAAAAAGTAATTGTTTTCTGATATACAATATGATTTCATATTTTTATGTTCAGATAAACACTAATAAATATTAATACAACAATAAAAAGATTCAAATTTTTTAAAAAATTAGACTAAAAGACGTAGTAGTATTTGTATCAGTAGAACTAGGCTCGTGTATCATCTACTCTGTTATGAGTTTGCATGAATCTCTGAAATTTGAGGTAGCGTCAATCTTTTCAGCTAAAGTAATGCAAGTGTGGATGAAGCGCTCCAAGTTCTAACTCTAGAATATCATAGTATTTGTTTATTCTTTAATGAATCAGCTACTTTTATACTTATTTTCTATTATGCGTCTTTATTATTTTTTCTAACGTGCTTTTATGGAATAAGAAGTTTTTTGTACTTGTCACCTTTATCCAAAGGTTAAAAAAAAATAATTTAAGGCTAACCTTAAAGTTAACTTTCATGTTTTCTCGGCCTATGTAAAAAACACAAAGAATTACTTTGCAGAGAAATTAACATAGACATAGAAACAAAATTTCATTTTTGGTTTTTTAAAAGTTTATAATTTACTTTGAAAACTGGATAAACATCATTACTCTGGGCTTCATTTTGTAAGCAGAGCTTTAATTTTTATTGTTGCTTTGTTTTTTTTTTTTGATTGAGCACCAAAATTGCTATTTAATGGCTTAACTTTGGATTATAAAACTCATAATCAGTTTTGAGTACAAGATCAAGGTCTAATTCTTGGGTCTCTGACAATGTGACACACGGGACAAAGTGAGTGCAGACTCTCCAAAACCTCGTTATCAGTTCAATCTAATAAAAATGACCACAGGTATGAAAAATCCATTGAATTATTATACCGTAAATTTAATTTTTATAGAAAATCTGGCAGGAGTATTGGTCATGTGGTGTTTAAAATTCTGCTCAATTCTGGTAATGACTGTCAACTTGGCTTTTTGTTGCTATGATGTGAAAAGTTCTGCAGAGAGAGTAATCACCTAAAAAAATGCAGAGGGAGGTAAATCTTCACACATTTTTTGACTGATAGCTCTGCCAAATGATATGTAGCCTCTATCTCCAAAGCTAAACAGCACAAAATGTAGTGGAACTACCTTCCTCTTTACTTTTGTTTTCTAGAGGATAATACTGGTTTGTGTAGAGAAGAAAAAATAGTATCTAATCATCATCAACTGATATACTCCCTTGAATATGCCATGAACATTATCTCATTTAACTGCCATGTATGCTTGCTCTTAATAGAAATGAAAGAAAAACAAGCAAATAAACAAGCAAAAAACAATGCTTAGAATGTTTTACTCCTTAATGAAGTCAGGGATGCTAAACAAATGAGGCAAACTGAGTTTTCATAACCTGATTGTTCTCACACCAAGCAGCCTGTTGACCACAGTTCTTAAGAACAAAACAATTTGAGCATCTGAACCCCTTACTTATCACTTGTCTAAACGAAGTCTGGCCTTTTCCCTGTATTCATCTATGTGTGATGGAAAGGCGCACTGGAGACACCCTTATTACCTGAGAAGTTAAAGTAATTGCCACAGCTCCACTTAGAAAGCTTTTAGTGACACTGGTTAACCCAGGCAAAGATAGATTTTAAACCTAGGAGAAATTTAACTATTATGTGTAAGTTCCTACCACCTTTTGATGACTCTTAAACTGTTTCTTTATAATGGATATAATGCAGTAATGAATATTCTGCTAGAAGTTATAGTTCCAACTTATAAGAATAGAGGTGAAACAGATCTGACATAAAATGCATCTATTTCACATTAGCAAAGGCAAGAAGAAACAAGGGTATGTATATTGTCTGGCAACTCCATCTCCTCTTCAGAGATCTGGTTTATGCGATTGGCATACATGTGTGGCCCAATAATTAAGAAGGAAGTTATGTTTTGGGTGGTTAAAGAACTTGACTGAGGGAATATTGAGGAGTTAGTGAAATTGGAGAGTGTGGTTGAAAGCACGGGCCAGATAGATGTGGGTGTGAGGTATGACTTAGGCTTTAGTCCCCCAAGTTGAAGTAACAAATACATGTCTTAAAAATTTTAATAAAATAGTTCTAAATATAAAACTGCTTACTGAGTGATTGGCTCATAGTACACACTTATGTAAGTGACATTGCGGGTTATAACAGAAGAACTACAAAGAACTCGTCTTTAATTTAGCTTTCCTCTCAAATCCTTGCTGCTAGCTACAATATGAAAATAACATTTCAGACTGTGGATAACACAGATAGAGGGTATTTCTTGAGAACATTTGTTTCAATGCCTCATTAACTGACTCCCCACTTCCATTTCTGGCCCCTCTACAGTTTGTTCTCAACCCAGCAGCCAAGCAGATCCTTTTAAACACAAATCTCAGTGTCCCACATTTCTGCTCAAATCCCTGCATGCTTTACATTCTCAGATGCAAGCAAAGTTGCAGTAAATTACTGGTAGGAATGTAACAGGTATGTGTATATTGTAGCCACTGCAAAAAAGTCGTGGAATTTCCATGAAAACAAAATACATGGAGCTAATATGTGATCCCATGATGCTTCTACTTCCAAATATTTATCTAAAAACAAAACAAAACAAAACAAAACAAAACAAAACAAAACACAAATAAGACTTGAAGATTCATTAGCATGCTCATGGTCAATGCAGCACTTTTCAAAATAGCCTGGATGTAGCAACCGTCTACTGTCTATTGATGGATGAACAAGTTTTAAAAAGCAGGCATACAGACAGTGGGATATTATTTAACCTTAAAAATGAAGGAAATTGTGAAATATGAGACAACATAATTGAATCTTGAGGACATAACTGAATGAAACCAGTTGTAGTTACCAGGAAAAACCAGCTACAAATACTGTGTGATCCACTTACATGGATTATCTAAGGAAAAATTTATGTTCCATAGAACCAGAGAGTAGTATGATGGTTATTAGGATCTGACAAAAAGGGAAAAATGGTGAGTTGCTAATCACTGAGGATGAAATTTAAGTTGTGCGAGATTCAAGGCTAGGGATTTTCCACACAGTACGGTGCCCGTACACCAGACTTTCTCAGTGAGCCCTACTTTTAGTAACAGACTTATTACTATCGCAGGCCAGGTCCTCACCCTCATGACAGTCCTGATATCCTAAAAATACATGGTCTTTATTTTGTCCCATATAACATATCATTTTAATCCACATTGCTTTTAACATATCATATACTTTATTTTGCATGTTGTGATGATGATGATGATGATGAATTTTCCTTCTGCTGTGGACCTAGGTCAAAACAAACAATTCTAAAATGATGATGGAGTAGGGGGAAGTGAGAAGGAACACCTGGTCTTGCTTCAAATAATGACAAAATTTCTAAGTAAAAGTATAGAATCACACAGATTTGTTGAGCAAGAAAACTGACAATAATCCTCCAAAATAGTGAACATTGAGATTTTACAGCTCCCAATAGCTCTCCTCATGATTCCCAATAGCTCTCCTCATAATTCAGTCCTTAAAGGCCAGTACCAGGCAGTAATTAAACCTCTTTATTCAGAAATCTAACCTGTTGCCTTGAATGTAATTATCCAATTAAACTAATACATAAAATGAACAAATAAAAGTTTGTCATATCCTTCAAAGTTATGGAAAAACCACTTCCTATATTTCTATCCTTAAAGTGTGTGCTATATTGCAGTAGTACTGGGAACATGAATGGAAACAACACACAGGTAAATGAATGAGCTAAACACTGATGTGTTGCTGTAAAGATTTTTATATTCTTAAGCTAAATATCATCTCACACATAAGTGAAGTACCCATTTCAAATTTTGCAGTAGTGCGCCGAGCATAATAACTAGCTCTGATACTCTCACAACAAGATTAAATCTTAGTCAAGGAAAGATAATGGACCACAGCATGGTCCTACACAATCTTTGCCAAATAAACTGGATACGATCCAACTGCACTGATGGCATAATACTGCCTGGGACATGCGAGAAACCTTCCAGCAGGCACAAGTCAGATCACTGGTTAATCACAGCCACTTAGGGGATCAAGACCCTGGCCTTGAACACAGCGACCTCGAATCTGAAAATTGTGTTAATCATTGACATCAATTATTCTCTTCTAAGAACCTCACACATTAGCTTAGCTCATTTGAAGATTATCAAAAGCCAGAGATTATCTGTACTTTTAAGTTAATATGCTCTTTCCCTCCCCTGAAAATTGAGGTGATAATGCTATTATCCAAAGAAAATTGGCTTTCAGGTTTCAATAAGATTTTTTTTTAACTCACATTAAACAATTTATGTATTGGGCTGTGTGTTTCACTTGTCAAAATGTACAATATTAAAAGAAAAGTGCAGGGATACACATGATTGGAGTATTCATTAAATTTGGAGTTTTTTAGTTTACTTTTTGGACTACAACCAGTAGAATTCTGAGGTACATGTAATACCTTTCAAGAGCTTCTGAGTCCTAAGACCAATGATAATGGGTTTTGAGTCACTTGGAGAAAGTAGATGAGCCGTGATTTGTGTCACAATGATGAAAAACACTAGCTCTGAAAACCCTCTGTGAGGAATTTATGCCGTTTTAAAGGCCGGTTTGCTTTGTTGTGGAGACCTTGATTATCTGTCTTTTGAAGTGGAGATGAGGAAGCCAATGATAGTGTATTCATTAGGCAGCCCTGATCTTTATGATTTAACATAAGTGACTATGTGTAATCTAGGACTCATTTAAAAACATTTTTTTGGCCTGAAATATTAACAAATGCAAATAGTAGCGAAAATAATATTTTAACCTGATTATAGTTGCAAATTCAGCAGGAAACTGACCTTTGCTTCAAAGCACCAGGCCAGCTCCATGCATTCACCCTGCTCTGGGGACATAAGGCCGGGCCCATCTCCATAGCCTGGACCAGGGCGCCCTTCAGTATCAGCCTCTCACTGTGCTCACAGCCTCCAGGCCTGCCCCAGCGGGCTCTGTTTCCAGGACTACCAGTGAGAAGGTAGTTCTGGACCTAGTCTTGGCACCCTAATGCCAGGCAGGTCTCTGTGGGTCCAGGGTTTAAGCTTGCATATTCAGACCCAGGATCTAAGGGGATACACACAGAGCAAGCCTCCACGCATACCACACTGGATCCAGGCTACTGCCAGGCCAGCTGGAGACTCCATCACCTACTTAGCCAGCTTGTGATGCCCAAGATTGGAATTCTTCAAGGTGGAATGAAATTACGCTAATGAATCACATGAAAACATGAAAGAGTGAAACTTGCTTCTAAAGGTAAAATTATAGTTAAATTAGGAATACTCTAATACTCTAACAACATAAATCACTTTTAACCCTAGTATAAACATGAAACGAGTTATTAAAAGTAACTATAGTTGCAAAGATCTATTACTGGGTAAACAAGATATAAATAAGAGTTGGGGGTGTACCTCATTGAGAAATCACGTGTCTAGCATGGGTAATTTATGATTAACTTTGACAGCAAAGCATTTTTAGGACAATTTAAAAAAAATTTTTGTATACTCAAGTGATGATCTTTTAACTTTATTCCATACTTGGGAATGTTTTTCCTCTCCATCTCCAACTCAGAATTCTGCTGAATTCAGGTTTTTACCTGTGGTTTTCTAACGAAGCAGCCTGAAGTCACTGGCTGTTTCTTGATTTCCATATGTAACAGTCTGCTTTCAGCTCTTCTGATATTGAACCTTTCTAGTGTGTTCAAGTCTATTACCCATTTCCTTCTTCTGAAACTGTATCTTTGCTCAAATACCATGGCACCATGCTTTTCTTTTTCTCATTTAGGATTATTCTTAGTTTACCTCTCTGGCTTCCCTCTCTCCCATTATCTTTTGATGTTTTGGTTTCTACTCTGTATCTTCTTTTCCTCTTTGTGTCATCTCCATTACCTCTGTGGTATTACTTTCTATGGTGTACTTTGATTATTCTCAAATATATAGCACTCATCATTCTTTTGAGTTCGAGGTACTTATTAATTTGCCAATTTACTGAGATACTACACAAATAATTACATTTAGGTGTCCAAAATATTTACTAATCTCCTAATGCATTCCTCAATCTACCATTATTATGGTTTAAAGATATTTTCCTACATAACACAGTACTATTTCTTGCTCTTGATACCTGTGTTAATTTGTATGCACATAAAGATTTATATCTAGGACTCTGCCCCATCTTTATTCCTCATATTATTTCATGCCTTTCTTACATTTGCTTGATATACTTACAGTCATACTTGTTATACTTACAGTTTTGCCCTATAAATTCTCTGTGCTTCTAGGTTTGCGATCTTTCAATTCATTCACAACTTTTAAAATACTTTTTCAAAATGAAAATCTGATTTACTCTTAATTTTAAGACTTCATTGGTCTTTGGCATTCAGGTCACTGAAAACTCCTTAAATTCCAATGTAGCCTATTTTACTTATGTATATAATTTATACATATGTATAACATATACATAATCTATTGTCTACATTATATTAAGAAAGGGTTTAGGAACAAGCAATTAGGAGGACAATTAGTGAGTGATAAAAAAGTACGTAAACTATCAATAGCTGTGCATGTTTCTAGGATATTAAGTATAGCAGAGGCTAAAAATAGTAATTCCAGCTTTGTCTTATAGAACTGTTGTGGGCTCTACTATAATCATGTGAAATGATGGTGAAAGACAGACAGGAAGGTCTTCAAAGAGTTTAAAGTCTAATGAAGATGGAAGGAAACATATACACACTGAGCAGAAAGTGTAATGAAATACTACTGTTGATGTTATGAGTTCACAATTTCTAACTTTGGTAATTAGGGTAGAAAAATAAAGTGACATTTAGACTGAGTTTAGCAGAAGAGAAAGAACCGAGAAGGGGAAGAATATGGATGCGAGGAAGACAATCAACGATATTTACCATCTCTTTGTGGAAGGAGCTGAAAAGACATGTTCAAAATCTGAAGAGGGGTCAGTTTGGCTTTCTTGCTATTAGCAAAAAGTGAATGACTGTCAGTATATTTAAAAATATAAACAAGATCAAGACCACACAGATCTAGATGCCACAGAGCTATGAAAAACTTATATCTAAAAACATTTTAAGAAATCAAATAACATGGCTTCATTTGCATTTTACCTAGAGAACATTTCCTTTTGAGTACAGAGCTGGGAGCCAGATTGCAGTAGATTAAAAAATTGGAAAACTTACCTTTCTAACAATTTGGCAGTCTAGAACTAAAGAAAAATTTTTTCCTTCAAAATGTTGGGAAAAAGTTATCTTCTTTCAAAAAATTAAGCAAGCAATGAAATAAAGGAAACATTTGAGGTTAAGTTTGTGGCAAGGAATTCATAGAAATCAGGAATATAGGACAGGCAAAACCGTCAATAATGAGCTATAATAAAAAATCTGTCTCAGAAACAAATCTGCTTTTCGTAGCTGTGTTTCTAGCAAGAAGCAAAGAGAAATATCTCTCCAGACAAGATTTCAGGACATGTGCTGAAACTGACTGGAAAAGAATTCTTCCTCTGTGCCCAAGAAAAGACCAATAAACACATAAGTGAGCCATCAGGAATCAAAAAGCTAATGATGCTACTAGATACAAACACAGTATTGAGGATTCAGAAGGCTTATAAAGAGATGATGCATTCCAAACTGACATAGAGAAAGTGAAGGTGAATCAAATAGATCTACTAGGGATTTAAAAAACTTTGAAAAGTAGATATGATCATATTAAATAATCTGGAAACATTACAAGAGTGGAATGTGGATTTGTATTGTGAAAACTGAACATATCCCAAAATCATAATTTAAGAGACAAAGAAATAG
The DNA here is from genome assembly GCA_004027295.1 of Dolichotis patagonum. Taxonomy (NCBI): domain Eukaryota; kingdom Metazoa; phylum Chordata; class Mammalia; order Rodentia; family Caviidae; genus Dolichotis; species Dolichotis patagonum. Next base: position 13,158 of record PVJX010017905.1, read on the forward strand.
AGATTTTGAGGGGCCAGGAGAATAGAGTGGCAATATTCTATCTGTATATCATCAGAGTTCCTGAAAGAAAATATTTATAGGAAATGGTGGAAGGATAATTTTCAACATGTTAATACGTTTTCTATAATTAACAAAAACAATTCTCAAAGTGAGAAATGGAAGGCAGAATAAATTAAAAACAAACTTTTGCCTGATGCAATATAGTAAATTTGTAGTACATCAATGACAAAAAAAAAACTTTAGAAGCAACTCAAGATAAAAGTGAATTTTACATAACATTGATTAGACTGACAATCACTCAGATATAGCAGAATCCAGTAGAATAGTTTCCTCAGTATGTTGACACAAAACAATTGAGTAATTTATAATTCACAGCAAATAGTTTCCAAAGGCAAGGTCAAATGAAAAAAAAAAAGTCCCAGGCAAATACAATCAAGAAAGGAAAAGCTTTGTCTCTTATTCTCATGCTAGGCTATCAATTCAGTTCAGCTGTGCATGTTCCTTCATATCACCAAACTTCTTGCTTGACTCTTCAGATCCCATTGAGAAAACCATATCCAAGAAGTAGGTCCACATACCCTGGGCACAGTGGGAGGATCGTACACAGGAAGGACCTTGGTTACTTGATCCAATTACTGAGAAAATAGTGAAGAAGTGAAATGACGACACAGTTCACCAGTAACACTATCCTGATATTTCTCAAAACTGCCTTTATGGAAAAATCATTAGTAGAAATTGTGTCACTACCTTATAAAATGTTTAATTCACAAAGAAAGTAGGGTGATTTTAAAATAAAGATCATCATAAAATACACATGTTTATTATCAAAACTAAGTGCAACTAATGTAAATGGAAAAATCTATAATTTGTATTAATACTCTTCCTTAATAAGATTAATCAGAGACAAATCAGTAAGGTCTGGCTGAATCAACATTGTCCAAAAAAGACACAAGAGCCATAATTATGATTTTATTGTTTCTAGATTTAAGAGAATAAAAAGAAATAAATTTAACTTTAACACCATATTTTATGCAACCCAGTGATAGCCAAAACATTATAATGCCAACATCGTATTTTTTTTAATTACAGTAGGAACATGGCTAACTGGTTAGGGGAGGTAGATAACTAGGAGATCAAAAGTCAGCGATTTTCAGCCAAGGTAGAATACAGCAGTGAGTTTTGAAAAGAGAGAGAATATAATGGGCACTGTCAATCACTCGGTAGGTCTTCAAAGTGCTACAAGAGATGGAGAGGAAAAGGGGAGAGGGAGGAGAGACCCAGAGAAAATCAGAAGTGGGGGAATTTGTTCAATCAAGGGAAATAGTAACAAAAAGGGAGTGCAGAAAAATTAGGTAACAAAAACGACAAGGAAACTGTGACTTGAGTGTCTTTGATCATGCCTTTCTTCGTTCCTTATGCTTGCTAGCTTTCCTAGTTTGAATCTTCATTGTAACATAGATGGACTGCTTTATTATTTTTTCAGCATAGTCCTTGCCATTATTTCTGTCCAGGGTTCATCTCCCTCTAGCAGACAGGAGAACAGGGGTTGGGTTTTACTACTTAATTCCCAGGTGCTACAGAGTGCCAGGGACATCCTAAACTCTTAATGTGGTGTTTGCTTCAGAAATGAATTACCCTTTAATGGTGTGTATTTTTGTACAAAATCAGATCTACAGTTCTAAGAACTGCAAGGATGAACTGAAAGCAGATTCTCAAGCCCCTTCCCTCTAAAGTGAAAGAGTTTATCTATGATGATCTTTGTGGCTTCTCTGGGTGGAGATTTTATGACTTCTAACTGATGAATCCTTTCCCTTGTTCAAATGTTTCACCCGTGGTCTCAAGTTTTCACTTGCTCTGCTAAAATGTCTAAGCTTTGAGAATTTTCCACACAGACCTCTGTTACGAGAACTTTCAGTGTGAAGTACCAGATCTCTTATTTGTCTTTCAAACTTTCTGACATACAAAGCTAACTTTTAGATCAACTACGTTAAAGGAAAAAAATATATATGACAAACATTAAATACTAAACACCTTTTATATGCTGTTTCTTGAGATTCAGTATCATATTTAATATTAGATTATATGTTATTTAAGCTTGTGCCCAAAATGACTGCTACTTTTGTATTTTCTATAAGCAGTAGTCACTACAGAAACCTATAATAAATAATATTCAGGATAAATCTGTTTCTAAGACACTGATTCAAGAAAAATTTAATGGGAAAATCACCAAACATGTTAGAAAATAAGGTAGGTGTTAACTATCTTCATTTTACCTCCTGGAGAATGCATTTACTATAATCCTTGCATATATTTATTATGCACAAAATATTAAATAAAGATAGTTATTATAAATAAAATTCATCTTGTTTTATGTATTAGTTATTCATGATTCATTCTGTGAAATATTTTCTTTTGATCCCTGGAGAAAAGGGTATAGTAAAGGGTCACCATGAAGAATATTTATTTGCATTTGAAATGTTTGACATTCATATTTATTAATAAAATTTGGATACTGTTATTACTTCTGAAGCATTAAACATAGGTAGATGTCCAAGTGGTCTGTCAGTGAAATGGAATTATTAATTAAAAATTAGAATTAACCTATTTTGCAGAACATGAAATAATGAACCAAAGAGAGTGACACATTCAGCTCATATTCATGTATTCTAGTTAATTGTTGTTCAAACAAAACCAACATCCTGACACAAAGGTGGAAGAAATCAAGGGTTCTCTCTCTCTTCTTCTATCCAAGGCATCTTTCAGCTGGTAAAAAGAACTTTTTAAGCTTTACATCCCCAACCCTTGTCTCTTCATCTTCTCTGACATTCATTATTTGGAATTAATGATCATACAAAATAGTCGGTAAATGGCATAGAACAGACCAGTGAAGTAATCGAGGGATTCCCTGGGGGATTGTTACGGTTTGTGTCTCCCTGTCCTCCCAATGTCTCGTGCATCATGGTGGAGTGGGCTATTCAGAGGTGGTTGTGTCTAAAGCATGTGATGCTGAGATCAAGGGCGTGTGATTAGCAAATCAGTCCATGGATTGGTTGGCATAGTTTTGCTTAGAATTAATGGCGTGAGTGCCACATCTACTCTAGGCCTGGTAGCCTGCATACAATGTAAGGGACAGAAAGAGACCTGTCCTGCCCTGCTCTCATTGCTTTTGGTGTCTTCCACTGCTCTAAACAGTTGCCCCTCTGCCAATCTACTCTGCCTTGAAACCAGCCAGTTATGGACTGAAACCTCTACAAACTGTGAGCTAAATAAATCTTTTCCACTTTGACTTCATGTATCAGATATTTTGTCTTAGTAACAGAAAAAGTAACTAAGACAGGTTTGTAGGTGGTTCTTGAGCTCCAGAAGTTTAATGCTCTTGAAGTGAATAACTCTGGTTTTCTCATATTAATTTGTCCATTGGATGTTTGATATCCAAGAAGCAGGACATGTGATGTTGGACATCTAAGGAAGCAGCACTTGGAAGATGAGACTCAACATAATTTTCATTCATATCTAGTTATCTCTCATAATTCTGCAATGCGTTCTAATTCACATTTTTGTTCTGCCTAATTATGTTACAACATTGCTCTTCTCATTGTTTTTGTAATTTTTAGGTAGAAATCCAAAATAAGAAAAGGGCACATAAAGACTTCAGTGTGAAAATTTGAGCGAGGTTTCAATCTTGAAGGAACAGCTTAAACAGGGAAATTATATGTCCTTACATAAGATGCCTAAAAGCCAAAAGCAGCAATTCAGTGGCTTTTTTATTCTGGTACTCGGCTTTTGTTATGCCATGACAAAATTCCAGGCATGCTAATGAGCTACTTACACTAAAACTTAATTTATAGTATATGGTGGTGGTATGGTAATAAATCACCTAAGGTAATGTATTGCCAGACCCTGGGTGGTTTGAAATAATAGAACAAGGTATTGTCAGGGCCAGGCTACCTCTGAAGGCCTTAGGAAAGAGTTTCCTGTGTCTTGCATGAGAAGGGACAATAATGAGAGGAGAGAGTAAATAGTTTGTCAAGTATTTTACCTCTGCAAGTGAATACTTGGAATGAGTTTTAATATTTCCAGTTGTGTAGATCTCTAATCTGTTTGCTCTATCTCCTCATACTCTATTCATCATATAAAGAAAAAATAGCATATGATGTATTTTCCAGGAGATGCAGGACTTACACTAGAAATTGCCTTATCCTTGAACTTATAAAATTCACTGTGCTGAAAAAAAAAAAGAAAGAAAGAAAAGGGAGGACAAATAGGCTGCTCATATGAAAATGATGACTTCATGTCACGTCTCAGTTTTCTTTTGGAGAGGATTCACAACCCACCACTTTGCCCTAGGGAAAAATGCTGCCATTTTCACAGCAAAGTGTTTTTTTGTAGAGTGAAATGACAGTTTCCTTCAACAGTAAAACTGAATTAACTTCTGAGGGAAAAATGCAGTAAAAATGTCAAACACATAAAATATATCATGTTGTGAACATCTGCACATGTTTTTGACTGACCTGACCAAAAAAATGAGACTGTCCTCAAGGTATCTGTGAATCAGGGACTTGGTGGCTAAAGGACAGGTGGTGGGAGGCTGGGAGAATCAGGGAAAAGGGGGAGGAGAGGGAACGTCAGCAAAAATGGGGACGAATCCATCTGGGTGACAGCTGTAACACTCAAAATATGGAGGTATTTCTGGGTAATAATAACGAGTATGATTTTTATTTGAGGCCAACCAAATCAAATTTTCTGAAAAATCTATGCACATTTAAAATCAAAGTGATATAGGCCTAACTGGAGAAGCTGACATGACTAGAGGCACGGCTTTGGTCTTTCAACCTCCTCACTTTATTTCCTCCTTCTTTTCTTCCTCCTTTCTCTCCCTCCCTGCCACTCCTTCTTACTTTCTCCTTTCTACCTTCTTCTCTTTCCTCATTTTTCCCCTTTATTCCCCCTTCCTCTGTCTCTTTCTTCCTTATATCCTTCTTACTAATAGAGCATACTAAAATATAAATAATATAAATGATATTTTGCAGAACAATTGTTTTCAGTTAAGTGACTTAAAAAAACTTATAAGTCACTTTGTTCTAACTTGCTCACCTATTTAAGAGTTCTTTGCTGACTAAGCATTCTTTCTGAGAAAGGATTTTGCTTACTGAAAACAGTATTTAATCATAACCATTAAATGTGTGGAAGTGAAACAATGCAACCTAAAAGAGCTGGCTATTTTGATTCTTCAAATTCCGTTAAAAGATTTTAAACCACAAATGAGAGCCCTTCTTAATTGTCCAGGAAGAGCTAAGCCATCCTTTTCTCTGCTGACCAAGAGAGTACAAGCGGAGAAATTGCACACCTGGCGATACCACATGTGATAGGAGGAAAATGAGTGCAAATGGGAAAGACAGCAAAAGATGGGGTTGGGCTGGGAAAGAGGTATCTCACAGGTAAATTCTTGAATCTAGAAGGGCCCTAAGGTATTACCTACTGGTAGAAAATATCAGAATTGTTGCTGACTAGGTAGATAACTGTGTAAACAACTGTGACTTCAAATAACAATGGAAATATTTCAGGGAACCACCGTCAGTTCAGCTACACCACTAACTCTTGGGCTCACCGTGGAGTTTTATATCCCTGGGAATCAGCTGCCTTCTTGGTATAAGAATGAGGAAGCAATGTATGATTTGTCTTTCTTTCCAGCTCAGACAAGCTCAAATTGTAGAAATGATTTTTAGCAAAAACCTGGCTGGTTCTCTGTGTCCTGGGAGCCTTCTCTTTTTCCTTTAGAGCTCTCCTACTCTGGTGAATAAGAGAATGAATGCTTCTCTTTTGGTACTAAATCTAATCTCCATATGACCTTAAACCAAATAGAGCATTCATCTTCCTATTCAAAGCTGTCCCCTCTCCTCCTCCCTTTGCTCTCCCCTGGGTGCCATTTTCTGTAGTGAGCTTTTAACTTATTTACTAGTCTATCTTAAAGTAGACTAGGAAATCATCTAAAGAGAGTGGGGTGGTATAGAAACGAAGTGTTCAAAAAGTCATGAGGGGGTGAAGAAAAGAAAAGAGAAGTAAAAAGAATTAAGGTGCATTCTGTATGTGTACCGACTTTCCATGGTGAATGCAGTCGTATGTATGGCAAATGTATATGTACTAAAAATTGTTTAAGTTAAAAAAAGGTAAGAGGCAATAAAAGTAAAGATGGAAAAAGATTTTATGTTTGAAAATCTTTGAGTATGAATCAGAGAATATAGTGACATGTTTTATTAAAATAATATTATAGTAACCAATGAGTATGAATATGACATGTTTTATTAAAATGATATTATAGTAACCAATGTTTTTTTTGATGCTGATTATAATTATCATAGCATTTTTACCAAAACAAAACATATATAACAGGCGGTGGGGATTTTGCTCAGTGGTGTAAGTGTCTGCCTGGCAAACACAAGGTTGTAAGTTCGATCCCTGGTACAAAAAAAATTAGACTGGGACTACTTTTAAAAAAATGTATATAATACTATGAAAGAGTCTTATCAAATTGATTTTATTTTTGGCTTTTAAGTGGTAGTTATTAAGACATTAAGGCAAAATCTTATTTGGGTTACGAGTAATCATTACAGATACTCTTATTTAAAACCTAAGTACTTCATGGACTGCATAAATTGAAAGTCTGACCTATGAAATAAATCAACTTTTATAATTTACATATTTGGGAATATGAGTTTTGTGCCTCCATAAAATTGCTGCTTTGGAGCTTTCCCAGTCCAGAAATTCAAAATCTATAATAGTCTAAATTCTACATTTTTGAGCATCTACATTTGACCACATGTAGAAAATTCCATGCCCAACTTCATGTGTGAAGTCTTAGTGAAAACACAGGTACACTGAAAATATTGCATAAAATAAAATTCTGGCTTGTGTGTGATATGTATATGAAACAAGTGAACTTCATGCTTAGATTTTAGTCCAATTCCCATATCATCTTGCATTTATGGAAATATTTTCACATCTGAAAAAAAAATCTGAAATGAAAAGACCTTCTTCTGATCCCAAGCATTTCGGATAAGGCATACACAATTTGTGTTCCATTTATATATTACTATGTTATATAAAATCTGTTGAATAACTATGGAATAACTATGGAAGTCTAAACTCATAAGACTGTTTATTATATGGTAGTAGTTGATGTTTTTGCTATTTTTCATCAGGTTGATTTGTATCCTGCCTCAGTAGTTTGTTGTTCTTGCAGTTTTTAGTAATTTAAGCCATTTCTTTAATATTTTATTCAAACAAAAGTGAACCAGATGCCTCACTGCTGTTAAAAGTCTCTGTAAGAATCATGTTTAACAAATTTGGACTTTTTCTGTCTACGACTTTAAAACAAATTTGCCTAAGTCAAGTTCTTGTCTTTACCGATGCTTTCTTCTTTTAGACAGAAAACTAACATTTCACATTTTATTTTTGCAAATGTGAAATTCATGTTTACCTGAGGCTAGTATCCGGAGCAGAAGGGGGATATAATTTTGATTTGGAAAATAAAAAGCCAGAGTGAATCTATTTCTATTTGTCACCTATCATTAAGTGGATTTAAACTTTTTAAAGGTTGAAAATTATTTTTTGATGATGCTATTTATGCTTGCATTACTGGAAGCTTCCTAATTATTCCATTTCAGTATTCTTTTTTAAAATGTAAATTGGGGTTGATACTTTATTGTATTAGTTGCACTATTGGCAAATGGAAAAAAATTCTAATGATTTTTCTTTGGGTAATGATCAAATTTTCAAAAGAGAGGAGGCGATATTTTTTTGTGAATATGGCATATAGACCTCATCAAGCTTAATGGTGGCAAAGAACATTATGCTTAGATACTGGAAATGTAATGCAAGGGTATTAGAGTTTATTTTCATTCTATTTTGATTTTAGGCCTATTGCAAACAACTCCTTGCAGCAGAGTTAAGTGTAACATATAAAACCAACTTAAAGACACTGCAGTAGCTCATAAAGCATTGACAAATGAAGTCAAATATATATGCAGATTGAAGACCATCCACAATCAGTTCAGCAAGAAAGTAAAGAAAACTTTGGGTAGGGAAATTAAGCTTTAAATTCATGTGTGGCTTTTTGTAACTACAGAGGTACAGACTTATTTTCATCGTATATAAACCTTATGAATTATTTATTATTCTAATAAAATAACATAATTTTACAATTAAAAAATCAGAGACAATTTCATAGGATTAAGATATTGCTCCTTAGATTGCATTTGGTTTTCATGAGCATTCTGATTTTGATTTGAATATTAGCTAGCCAACTAGGGTCTGGCAAATACTGAAATATATTTAGTTCAGCATTTTATGTGGCATTTATTCAAATTTTGGCTTCTGCATTGTAGGTATAGTTATGAATTGGAACTTTTAATTTTAAGATTGATATGTATGGCAAAGTCAAAAATTAAATTATGCTGTTGATTTTCATCTGGTAGACACACACACACACACACACATGATATTTTAAGCTAAGTTAAAGTTGGAAGTCTCCATATCTTTTTGTTTGAGATAATGTAAGAATCAGATAACCTCCGGAAGTATGGCTCGTGGTGTGCTTAGAATAATATGGCTGTGTCACTGCTGGTGACCAAGTGTATGTGAAATTGTACCTCCCATTTATAATAATAATTTTTCACTCGGTCTAATTGCATCGTTTAGAAAATAGTTTTATTTTTTTCATTTTCTCACCTCTTCTCTGCCATATAATTCTTTCTGTTTATTTTCTCACATTTGGAGCATAAAATGGCAATTTGGAATCTTAGCTATTTTTGTTGACACTAGTTCAAATGGAATAACTAGTATAGATGAATAATGAACATGTATTTGAAAAGAGAAATTCATAACAATGTGACTGTATTTTGTGTTTTCAGAAATATGAAATATATTAATGCTGATGAAAGACAAAATTGTCTTGCACATCTTGGCCTGTCTGAGAGATTTTACTCCATTCCAGTGATCTAGTCCACTGGCTGGGCACTGAGAAGTTAAAAATATACTGTTATTTAAATACTCAACTCATTCAGAAAAGTTACTATAAAAGTAAGAATAATAGCATTTCACTTAACTAATATTTGCTATATATGTACAGGATACTTAGTATGGATCCATGTGTTATTTGCATAAGAAATTTCTCATTTTATTAAAAAGGACAAAAGAACCTGGATTTATAGTTTCTGTTGTGAGATACTTCTTGTGAAATTTCATAAAATTTCAGTAAGTTTGTTTATTTGTTTGCTGTTTTTTATTTTTCTTTTTCAGAAGGATCTTACTCTGTAATGCTGGCTGGTCTTAAACTTCACATGTAGTCCAGGCTGGCCTCAAACTCATGGTGGTCCTCCTATCTCAGTCTCCAAAGTGCCACCCCATCCAACTCAAGAAAAGTTTGCAACACTATTGCTAGTGAGCTCACCATGCAATCAGTCATAATCAGATTAATATGTACAATTCAGAATTCCCGAAATCCCACAACTCTGGGAGGCTGACACAGCAGGATTGCAATTTGGGGACGGCCTGACCAACTTAGTGGCCTAGTGAGGGCATTTCTCAAAAAATAAACAAAGAGTTGAGGATGTAGCTCAGAGAAAGGCCTTGGGTTCAATTCTCAGTACCATCAAACAAAAACAAAATGAGGATTAATCAATTTGCCTTTCAAATCTTTACCCTAATTTCCTTGGCAAAAATTTACACAAATGTTTCCCCAGTTTGGATCACTCACATTAAAAATCAACTGAATTTAAGGAAAGGCTCTTTTTGTGAAACTTTAATAAAAGAGCAGTGGTTAAAAAACAGTTAATGAGTCAAATATGCTTCACTGTTCCTGTGAATAAAGTTTAACTGGAACGTGGTCAGGCCTAGTTTTTTTCTTACTGCCTGTCTGCTTTCGTGCCACAAGCTCAGTGGTGACTCCTGCATTTGCAATGGAAAGGTACCCGGCTTGCAGTGCCAAAAGTGTGGATCTTTCTAGAAAATAAGTGTGCTGGCATTTATCGGGAAGGATATCCTTTTTATTTTTTCAGAAGCAAATTTTAATCGATCAACACTTAAAAGACAAAAAAGGTACAAACATTATAATGACTGATGTGAGATTAAGGAATTCAGAGGAACCACACTACTGCGGGGAAGTCAAATTAGTGAAGCCTGGAGCATTTTGGAGGAGAAATCTGTTATAGAAAATGTGAAATATGTCTATCCAGATTCGATTCACACTATGGGTGTTATTTTTAAGTCTCTTAATTTGAATGCCCTTTGTAAATATGGAGGTAGTATTAACGAGGATTATGGTTTTATGGGTTTCAGTTTATGCTTAATTGGCAGAAAGGCAGAAAAATCATGGCGGAAGTGCATGATGGAGCAGAGCTCAGCGCAGGGCTGCCTGGGAGTCAGCGGGGAACTGCAGCAGTCTGAGACTGAAGACTGGGAAGCTGGGTGAAGAGCTGCTCCTAGGAGTTTGCTTTGAAAGGCTTGAAGAAATTGGGAGTCTGATGTCCACAGGAGATGGCAGTAACAAAAGATGCGTTGACTTAAACTGAAGGCACTTTCTCAATGCAAGCTGACTCTTAAGTCCATTTATTCCATTCAGGCTATGAGCCTACAGGATGGTGCTACCCTCTGTCAGGGTGAATCCACATCCCCATTGTTCTGGCCTATGTGTCACTTCTCTCTGGACTCACCCTATCTTCACAACCAGAAGATTGCTTTACTAATCTGCTAATTGTGTCTTGGTCCAATAAAGTTGGCAATCATAACTAATCGTCAAAGAATCTTCAATTGTTTGCTTTGATTATTTTGACTTTGTGATTTGCTTTCTTTTAAATAGATGGTCAGTATTAACAATCGCTTCTGAATTTTTTTTCCTCACACAATAAATAGTAGCATATATATTTCTCTTAGATGATTTTTTGAATTCACAAGTTGTTTCTCCTTGGCATGATCTGTAAAATCATGACAGTTTCTAGCTCTGCATTGCTTAATAAAACAGATGCAATTCCTAGCAGTAAATCTTCTTGTCATGTCCAAGAATAGGACAGCAGGTACCTTCAGGCAAACAGAGCATAGAAGTAGCACAAAACCTTATAAATGATTGTATTCCAGAGGATGGTTATGCCTGATCTGACTTAAAACATCTGCTCAGAAGAGGATGACCATTAATCTTTAATGTGCTCTCTCTCTCTCATACTTTTCCTCTACCTTTGGGGCTGTGGTAATCTTTAGGGACTAAAATTTCTGAGTTTTTGCAGGGAAACAAATGACTTTATGCAGATTGTATAAGCAGGTAATCTACTAATATTAACTGACAGATACAGTGCACAAAATACAATGATAGTAGCTCTGGAATACTTTAAAAAAATTCTGAATTATAGCTCTTGACCTGGAGGAGAGTATATAGTCTAAAATCTGCTTTAGAAAAGGGGTCATTTTGTGAAGAACAAATGTGACAACTGTGTTTTTGTAAAAGTTGCATAATTGGTTTGCAGGCACTTGTGGTTCATTATATCAGAACTCAATAATTAATGAGAGGTTCTGTTTAACAAAAAATCGTCAACAAGAAAATGCTTATGTTATTAAAAAGATCTTTTAATTACTGTTGTGGCTAATCTGAAGTTCTAAATACAGTTAACAGCTACTAATAGTAATTTTAAACTCCTATGAAAATTAAACATTTACACAGAGAGTGATGGAATATATTGTGTATTCTTTCTTTATATCTTTTATTCAGAAGAGATGTTTGAAAGCATGACTTTTTATTAATGCTACTTTTAGCATAATTAAAGTGTAGAAGGCTGAGCTATTTGAAAACTCTTGCAATAGTCTATATTGCTTCCTAGGCTTTTCTAAATTGAAAACAACATGGTAATCACTTTGTATTAACCACTGGCTTTTGAGGTCTCTCTGCAAATGAGACAGTCATTTGATGTTAATAAATCAAGAACAATCTAATTTGAGAATGTGGCAATGTTTGGTGAAGGAGTTTAAGGGTACAGAATATTCCACTAGAAATTAAAGAACTGGTTGTGACTTGCACATTTTCGTGGCATTCCTCCATGATATATTTACGTGGTTAATTTGATTGCTTGTAGTGCATTTGCTAGTTCCCTTGGAAGACACTTGCGCTTGACTGTTACCCTGGAATCCACTCTACACATATTCTCTTGCTACTGGAGTCTCTTCTCCTTTCCAGGGAGTCATTTGGGGTACAAGGGATTTCTGTCTATATACCATAGGTGGTCAGCTGAGATCAATGAAAGCAATTTTAACAGTCTAGGGTCGACAAAGTTTTCGTCTCTTCCAAATGTAAGTTTTTATTATTTATCTTGTATTTCTGTTAACTATTTTAGTTATATTTTATTGACACTACTCCTGTACCATGGCACGGAGCCACCCACTTCAGAGCAGTATATCCTTGAGGCTTTTCATGTGACTCGTCTGACAGACTTGTGTGACTTCAGATCAGACCCCGCTTGCCTTAGTGACAGGAAAAGGAGCTCAGAGAATATTTGCTGTAAGTAAATTTAAAAGGAAAAATGCAGCCTCTTTTGCATGGATGGGAATGTTAATTGTTTTCACACCTATGTTAATGACTGTTCATTGTAAGCTGAGGGTATATGGATCCAAATTACAGTGAATAACATGACACCAAAGCATGAGTCAGGCCATGTGACCTACGCTGTCACATAGGGCCCTGTGGATTTGTCCTGTTGTAATTGGTGTTGGTGGTGCTTTTTCATCTACTACACCTTTATTGATAAATATAAAACAAAATTTCATAACAAAATGCTAGGAGAATAATGAATGTTGTTCTTGACCTAATGCCCTGCTTTTTCCTTCTCAAAACAACATTATCTATGCATTTGTGTCTCCAGCCGAGGTCTGAACAGACAAAAGATTTGGGCAATAACTGTTTACTATTCCGAGTTGCTCAATCATTTAGAGCATTCCTATGCTGCATAAACCTAGAATGCAGGTTAAATCCATGGTGCATGGGACTCAAAACCAGAATAAGACAAAACTGTTAGACAGTATGACTGCACTGGAAGTAGCGTGGTGCACCCCAAGGGGGTGTGCTTTCTATTCAAAGCAAGCTTGCTTCAAACAGAAAACACAGCAATGTTATTTGATGCTTTTTTTTGTTTTTTTGTTTTTGTTTTTGTTTTGTTACTGTTTTGTGTTTAGTACCAGGGATCAAACTCATAACCCTGTGCTTACCAGGCAAGCACTTAAGCCACTGAGCTAAATCCCCAGCCAAAGGGGATGTTTTGTAAGAAATACAAATCACTGAGAAATCCTACAATTTTGATTTGTTCTTTCACTTTTTTGTTTATTCTCAAAAATTAATATACTGATCTTTTCTAAGAGCTCTTAAAATTGATAGTTTTTTAGAATATCAATACAAACTTTGAGTTTAAATGTTTATATAAAGTATATTTTGATAAATATATCCAAAATGTTTTATAATCTATTTCTATTTTTTGAAATGAATTAAGCTTTTATGAATTTCTTGAACAGTTTACAAAAGATTCTCCAGATCAATATAATCCATAATTTTTCTGATCATTTTCTAATTTCTTTTGTATTCAGTTTTGGTCTTTAATTTCAGATTTTCATTTGGTATTTGGTTGAATACAGATATCCACTTTTTCCCCTGTTATCTCAGTGCCAGGTGTGCTGGCCCTCTGGGAGGCTGAGGCAGGAGGGTTGTAAGGTCAATCCAGCATATTAACTCAATAGCTTCATTTTGGTCATTTCTTGGTATGAAGCAAGAACTTTAATTGTTCTAGATACACCATTGCACTTATCCTTACTCCAGGCTTCCAGTTATGAATATTTTACCAGTGATTACAAAGGAATACAGAAAAAGTAGTTTTCAAATTATGTTCCCAGAGTAATACCATCATTAACGTCATTTAACATGACTTGAAAATGGCATAGTTGGAGAGAAATTTCAGACAGAATCAGAAACTCCAAGGCAGGACATAGCGCTCTATCTCAGCTGGCCATCCAGGTGACTCTGATGCACACATCCCCAAATTTTGAGAAACATGAGAGAGGCTATAGACAAAGGAATAAGCAGATAATTACATGTAGAACTGGAATTCGAATATTTTCAGTCTACCTGCAAACCTTCTTGGATTATCATAAGCAACACATTTTTTTCTAAGTAGGGAGTTGTTGATTCTTTTCAACATATTCTATTGTGAGTCCTGCTTCTGTAGTGTTCATAGGTAATTTTAAAGTTTTATAAAATTTGTTGATTTCATTATTCAAATAAATGAATTAGTCAGTAGTCAACCTATAGGCTGGGGAGATAATAATAAACACATACAGTGGACATCCCTGATACCTTCTATGTATTTGTAAACATGCTATGAAATCCTCTGTGTTAATTTCAAGAATACTGTATAATTAGTCACTTATAAAACCTGTCTGTTCTTAAAAGAAAGTTTCTGTGATCAGAATATTTAGACTTATCTGTTCTAAATTAGAAAATGATTTTAGTCTTCTAAGATTAGGTGCAGCTCATCATAGAACCAAATGATTTAATAGGACAGCTAAAATGAATTAATAGGAAAGCAAGAGTAATTCGAATCAACTGAACACTTTTGCTAAATTTGATATTTTTGTTACATAACTTCTACCAGGCACAAACCACATTCCAGGTACCAAAGGGAAGTACACTTATTGAAATAGATGTATTCATACATATACTGAGAAATATTTGGTTATCTTCTTTTAGTTTTACTGATACATACAAATGCACATGTATTTTAAAAATATTAATTACATTTAAGTATGAATTTTAAATGCCATACATTAAAAATAGAAAATATATAATTAAAACATGCAGTCTCCTATTTTTGCATTCACATACCTTATAGTTTTACTAATTCAATTATCTTCAAATTATAAAATAAAGTTCATCCCCATTATGATATAGTCTTCTTAGTAATTATTATTATTATTATTATTATTATTTTAATCGGTACCAGGGATCAAACTCACGACTGCCTGCTTGCAAGGCAGGCGCTTATGCCGCTGAGCTAAATCCCCAGCCCCCTTAGTAATTATTTTAATGATCAAAAGTTTTCTTCGAGTGGATATTCTGTGACTGATAACTATACACTGTTTTTAGATATTTGAATTCATTCACTTATTTAAAATAAAATTTATTGTTTATTTTCATTAGTAAAATCATTTGTATATAATATTCCTGAAGTTTTATATTTATTTTCAGCATATTATAGTTACATATCCTCAAAATAAAATCTATGGTAAAATGAATCATACAGAAAGACATTTGGATTGAAAACAGTTTTTTGCTTCATTTAATTAACCACCACAAAAACACATGGGATTAAATTAGATCTTACTCTTAAGTACAATAAATCAGACACAAATGTGTAAATATCACATTGTTTCTCTGGTATGTGAAACTGAAAGTGTAAATAAGGAGCAAAGTGTATAACAGGTATTGTGAAATAGGATGAAATTTTTCAAAATACGTGGGAACTAGGGAGGGAGGAGAGGGAAAGAAAGGAAGGAGAAAGGAAAAAACATAAAAGAAGGATAAAAGGGAAATAAAGCTTTGTAAATATGGAGGGGAAGAGTGGTTGAGGGAGGGGAGGGAACTGGGGAAAAAAAGAGGACACAAGATATATAATATACAGGTACAAATTCCCTATGATGGCTATGATCATTATGTGTATCTAAAATGTACCAATAAACAAAAAAATTGAATTCCAATATTCTCATTCTGAAAAAAAAAATCAAGTCATTTTATTATATATCTGAGTTTCTGTTATCCTAAATATTAGGAGATTCTTTGCATACATTTGAAGAAAATTTTCAAGAGAAAAATCACTAAAATTTTAAAGTAAAGAAGATAAATTTGGGCACTTGTTGCATCTGTTTTGACGTGCAATTTCAACACTTGATTATAAAACATCAGATATTTGGAAATGCTGTAAAATTGTCATTGAGAAATGAATATTTTGTATATATTAACAACCAAATTGGCCATCTTGATACTTATTACTATAAATATTTCAATTATCTAAGCTTTAAAAGCAACAATAAAGTAGCTCCAACAATTTCCTTAGGTTCTTTCATCCCCCAAATACAGTATATATGAAATACTGTGTGTGCACGCACTGTTTAGGTTTACGTCTTAACCCTGACCCAAGACCTCGGGTAACACAGGTATGCTCTCCAACACCCGCACTATGGGAGCAGATGAACTTTTAGAAACAGATGAGGTGGGAAAGTCTGTTACACCATTCACTCCCATCATGCTGCTCTGACTCACCGTAGGCCTGACAGAGTTAAGGACCATGAACTGTAAGTTGGGAAGCATTATCCAAAATTTATCCTTTCTCCTTTTAAAATATTTTCTTCTAATATTTTGTTACAGTGAAAGAGATCAGACATATATATATATAATATAATATATATTATATATATATACAATTAATAGCAGTCAGTTCTGCTAATAAATTATTTTAATCATTCATCATAGATTTGACCACATACTCTGTGTATATGTATAAACTTATACACAATAACACACACATGCACGCACGCACATGAAACTTTCACAATTGCCACAAGCACTCATCTCTGAATACATATCTTGCAGAAAAATACAGGAAAAAATTTCTTATTGAAATTCAAAGGGACAAATGGCATCTTATTCATATGTATATATTTATTTAGCATATATACTTAAAATGCTAAATCTCAAATATGGTGAAATATAACTCTCATGGATATATATCATAAGCCCAGGACAGAAACATATCTAAATTCTTCATGAAAAACCAAGATAAATGGTAAGGATTGTTTGAAACTCTGCAAATAATGTGTTTTATTTCAGAGACAAAATTGACCGACGTATGATAATTCAAAAATGTATTTTTGAGAGTTACCATTGATTGTAGACTTGGTTGGCTTGAGCTACAAAGAGCTTAGTAAAACACATGTGTGGGTGAGTCTGTCCTGGTCACCTGGGGATGGCCTTGGGGAACATTTCCTCCTCTCTGCTCTGTATTTACTTTGCTCATGAGGTTTCAAATAGGAACGGAACTCTATTGGTAGTCAGACTAGAAGTCATTTGTGTTACATTCAGGGGAAAAAAAAATCCTTCTCTACATTTTGTCCACTTATTAAGTCTTTGTGCCTGGCTGAATTTAAAAGTGTCAGATTAATCAATATAATAGAAAAAATGTCAAGCAGTGCAACAATCATGTACCATGATTATTGCACCATGGTCATTGCTGGCTGCTTTCAGCAAGGTTAGAGAAAATACTAAGAGCAAAAAGCAAGGAATAAAATATTTTTCAATATTCTAGTTTAGACAGGAAAGAAGACTTGTAAATTTAGATCCTTAAATGTGTTTGCTAAAAAATAAATTATAACTCTAAAAATGGAGCTAAACACTTCACATTGAGACAAAATGAAAGGTAAGTTGAGAGAGTCTCATGAATCAACAAGACTCCCCCATGACAGATTCAAGGCCAGAAAAGCACAATCTTTTTGGGAGAACTTTGCTTTGAGAAGAGAGCCTCAGGGTGTCCTGCCTATTCAGGGCCACCTGCAGTAGTTGTTCTCCAAGTTCAGCCATCCAGGTATGGTGCAAGAGGATCTAGTTACTTCTCAAACTGGTGTTGCACTTTGGCATCGTCTATGTTATTCTGGTTTTTCAGGCATGCAGACTTCAAGAGTTACAGGTTCATGAAAGTTCCCACCCAGATTTCCGAGGTAATCTGTGATGGAATCAGAGTTCCTACCAGGAGCCTTTGAGAGTTTGATCCATGAAGCTGTGAGATGGACATTAGAGCTGCATTGAAGACCCCAAGACGTTGGAGATCCCAGGGACATGGATCATCTGCCAAGGGACACCACAGGCATAGCGTAGATCCAATGTAAAATAGCGGCCACCTGGCTCATACCTGGCAGGCCACAGAGGGGTCCACACAAGCTCTCTGAAATGTGCATCTCACTACTATGCATTCTCAGTGCTGTGTATGTACCCAGAATTTGATGTTTGCCCTGCCTGGTTTTGGTTTGATTCTTATCTACCATACTATTTCTCCTTTTGTGAGTGGGATTGTTCTCTCTGTATATTTTGGAACTACTTAAATTGTTTTTTGATGTTTTTATACAGGCTAACAGCTCAGAGTGGCTTTGGTTCTAAAACAAAGATTTTGGAGCAATGCCTAGGCTAATACTTTAAGGCATTCATGGTTTTTTTGGTTGTAACTCAGAAGAGTTATTTCATGTCCTGAAGAATTACAACTTTGTCTTCATCTCTATTTAAAGACTAAGTGTGGTCTAAGGAGATGCATTTTGGTGTGAAGTTGACAAGTATGTCAACTGTGATGACTGAAATTGGTCATCAACTTGATTGGTTTGAAAGATGCTGAACAGTCTAGTAAAGGATACTTCTGGGTATGTCTGCTTGGGTCACGAGTCATGGGTCATGATCCCTGGCTCCTTTTTCACTAGCTTTCCCACTGTGCTGTGTCCTGGCCCTTTAGAAGTTAGCATCTTTCATCTACCTTTCCACTCCCTGATGACCTCTCTTCCTTAGAGCCAGAACATAGATTGAATCCTGCAAGCCAAAATAAATCCTTCATCATTTAACTTGTGTATGTTAGATATTTGTTCCAGCAAGGGAAAGCTGGCAAATACACATGTGATGTTTAAGGTTACCTTTTGTATTAAATAAAAGTAATTTTTCTTCTTAAGGAGTACTTTAAAATGTATTGCTTGCAAAACTCAATAAACTATATGCTATAACAGGGACAGAGAACTCTTCTGTGAAGACCAGGTAGTAAATATTTTAGCTTTGTAAGACTTGCAGTCTCCTTGTATATTCTCCATTGTGCCTATTTTGTATTTATTTTGTGTATTTTTTCAATTTAATTTTATTTTGTTAAGAACACTTTACATTCTATCCTTCTATCTAGCCACATAGTGCAGTTTTAAGTAGACTACATAGTATTATTGAATATATGTACCAACTTGTACAGTACATCTCTACAGTTTAATTATCTTGTTTACCTTTATTTATTTAATCCTAATTTCTTCTTTTCCTTAGCTTGTATTTAGTTGTACTGTATTTTTTATCATATTTTAAAAATATAAGAATAGTAAGGATTATTAAAAATAGACTATGAATTTGGTCTGCCTTCTACTTTCCAACTTGTGTTCTAGATAATACATAGAGCTTGAATATGCTAGTTAGACAAGGCACAATTTGATATACAAGGAATCATTACCTCATTTACTTATTTTGGATAATTTTCTTAATAATCTTTTTAATTTTTATTATAAATAATCTCCAAGTACTTTTATAAAAATTTGTTAGTTGCATTTTTTGTTTACGTAAATAATGTGCAGGTTCAAGTCTTCCATGCAACCATGAAATGCAGTTAACAAGTCAATACCTAGGCAACTTTGAAAGGCAAAATTCATTGTAATCCAGAATTTTATATAGCATATAGGATTGCATTTTCAGTGTTTTCTATCATTCCCTAGATTACTGGCCCCTTATTTTGGAGACTTGTAAACCAATCCTCCACAATCACTTCTCCTTATAAGGGTCTAGTAACACTATATTAGGATCATTCTCACTGCTTTGTCTTAATTAATCTATACTCTATTTTTTTCATCTTTAAAAGTTCTGGTGATCAGGATGCTTACCTTTATTAGGGGAATAAATTCAATCTATAACAGAGTATAAACTAAGGCAAACAAAATAAATTTCCCTGAAATACTTTACAAATTGCATTTTCCAATTACATTTTTCCTGTTATATACAACTTTTTATTATGCAGAAATCTGATGTTTTGCTTTGTAACAACACTTTCTTTCTCCATTAAGGTGGATGAAGAAAAAATAAGGAAAATAGCACATCCTATTATATTGAGTTGTGTTTTATTGCCATTAGTGTTTCTGGAACACACTCAAACATCATATTAATCTAAACTCTTAATTAAATTCCATTTCAGAGAGAAAATTGTGCAGTAGGCCTTTGAGAAGAGTGTGTTAGTATTTTAACATTTCCAACATATTTGCTGTAAAGGTCACAAACAAACATAGAAGGAACTTTTATATATGGAATAATTTCTGTAACACTTTCCTGCATGGCAAAAATGAACATGATTTATGAACATGAACAAAAGGTATGTTCATTGTGCCATTTCAAATTAGGAAGAAAAAACTAGATATTGACTAAGGTTTTTTGTTTTGTTTTATTTTTTAAGCCAAGACAAATTTGTTCATATTAATGGAATTATTATAGTAACGATATACATACAATAATCATATTAGGATAATAAACATTTTCAGCTCATCAAACACTAATCATTTTCATATACTGAAAATTTTATATTCAAACATTTTAAAATTCATTGTAGGTCATTTAAACCAATCTTTAAGGCAGAGTCTCACAGAAAACCAGAACTAATTCCTTCTCGGGGTGTCAGTGCCTGTTAATTAACTGCTTTCCCACTCTCTTCCCTCAGACCTTCCCAGTCCACAGTAAACAGTGATGAAATTTCATTCTCCTGTGAAATTTACTTTTTGGCTTCCACAAATGAGTGAGAACTATGTATTCATCTTTCTGTGTTTGGCTGGTTTCACTTAACAGAAAATATCCAGTTCAGCATTGCTGTACATGACAGGATTTCATTGTTCCTATGCTTAGAAAATACTCCATTGTGATTATTTCATTGTGATTCTGTATCTATTTATCCACTAAGCGCATTAAAGTCATTATACAATTTCAGTATTTCAACAGAACTACAATAAACTTCACAATGCAAATCTTTTGGTATAAAGTTATTGACTTCTTTAAATATACACTCATAGTGGATTTGCTGAGAGAAAAGATAGTTCTATTTTACTTTTTTCTTTTTTTCAGAATTGCCAAGCTGTTTTCCATAATGGCTGGCTAATTTACATCTCCATCAACAGTTTATAATGGTTCCTCTTTCTCCATACCCCATCATTTGTCGTATTTTATCTTTTTTATGATATCCATTCCAACTAGGATGTAATGGTGCATTTAGTTTTGAATTACATCTCCCTGATGATTAGTGAGATAGAACATTTTTGTACACTTTCTAGCCACTTAATCTCTTATTCTGATTAATATGTTTAGGTCTTTTACCCATTCAAATTAAATTTGTTATTCAGCTTTTTAAATTTCTTAGGTATTTGGTCTGTTAATTCATTGTCAGATTAATAGCCCACATGTATTTTCTCTTTTTTGTAGGTTATTTCTTAAGTTAGTTAATTATTTATTATTCTGGATAGAAACTTTTATAGTTTGATATAATCTAGTTTACTCAGTTTTAATTTTGTCACCTGCATATTGGATGTCTTATTTTAAAAATGATTTTTTGTGCTAATACTTTAAACTGTTTCCCCTATGATTTCTTATAACAAGTTTTTGTGATTTCTATTTAGGTCTTTGATCCATTTTGAGTCAACTCAAAATGATGAGGAAAAAGAATAAACTATATTCTTTTAAGTATACATATTCAGTTTTCCTAGTACTATTTATTGAAGATACTGTTCTTTTTACGGCATTTTCTTCATAATCTTGTCAAAAATAAGTTGTCTGTATGAACATGAGTTAATTTGGGGGTTCTTTCTGGTCTACTTGTGAACAGTACTATTCTGCCTTGGTTTTAAAACCAGATATTGATGTCTCTGGCTTTTTTCACTTTGGCTTTTCTTATCTAGTTTGATTACATATGATTTTTAAGATCTTTTTCTATTTCTGTAATATATGCATGAGAAATGGGTTGAATCCATAGATCGCTTTGAGTAGAACAGTCATATAAACAGTGTTAATTTTTCTGATATATGAACATACCTTTCCTATTTATGTCCTGTACATTTCATCAGTGCTTTATAATATTTATTGCAGAGATTTTTCACTTCCCTGATTAAATTTATTTTTAAATGTTTTTACTGTTTTTTCAATTACTGTGATTGGGATTCCTTAATTTTTTTGTTCAGAAAGTTCATTGGTGTTTCATTAGAATACTAATTTTTGATTTTATATTCAGTAACATAACTGAATATGTTTGTTAGTTCTAATAGGAATTTGCTGGAGTAGTTGACTATTCTCTATATAAAATCATATCATTTAAAAATATGAATAGTTTATTTTCCTTTCCAATTTAGATGCTCTTCATATTTTGTCTTGTCTTATTGCTTTTGCAAGGATTTCCAGTACCATATTAAATAACTTCATTTGACTGTAGACATGTTTATATTCTTCTCAGTCATACTGGAAATACTTTCAGCCTTACCCCATTCAGTGTGATATTGACTGTGTGTTGTTTACACACTGTAGAGTCATTAGTATTTAAAGTCTAATTTTGAAAGACTTTATTATGAAAGGATGTTGAATACTAATGAGTGCTTTTTAAAAATTTTATTTAAAGAGAAAAAAACAGAATAAAGGGTAGCAACAATATAGAATTCCAAGGAAAAAAGGAAAAGAACAACAACAACAAAAGAAAAAATAAGAGATTATTACTTGACAAATTACATACTGATTTCTTGGAAATAGTTGTTCAAATTACAAAGTTAAAACATATAAAGTAGACATTCAAACAGTGAGACTGTTAACAGTTTTGCTCCACGATCTGACAAAAACAGCAATATGGTCATCCATTTTACCCACTCAGATATACATGCAATTATATCAAAAGGGTAAAATTAAACACAACAAAACAGAACAAAGCAGATCACAAGAAAGCAATGTAAGAGACATAAATTTCAAAGCAGGACAATTGGAGATATTCACTCTATTGTAGTGACTCTTGTTTTCTTCCAAATAGTTGTCCATATTGTCACATACAGGGAATTCACATGAAACAACATAGTATTGAATTGATCTGAGCAGGATGAGGAAGGCATTTCAGGTCTTCAAGACCTGACAACAGGAAATCCAAGAATTGCTGTCATAATGTCTCTCATTCTCTCCAAAACAGCAGTCCATACCTTTATGCATGTTGAACTTAAACAGAACAAAACAAGCTAAAATCACTTGAACAAAGAATGATAGTTTTGCTAGATATCACATCATGACATTATGGAATCAGCACTGGGTACTGTAGTGTCTCTTTTTCTTCAAAGTAGTTGTTTATTTCAACATGTGTTATATAGTTGGTTCTCATAAACTGTTTATAAGATCTACACATGCATGAGTCTCTATGTGTATATCTATCCTTTCTGTATTAGAGGGAAAAACAAAACAAAGCAAGACAAAACAAAACAATTCCTAGAAAAGCATGAAGCAAAAAGTCATATAAAAACTCAATACAAGGTGATCTATAATGGTTACCGCGGTGTCTCAGGAGAGTTAACAACATTAATAAAACAAAGCATTGGAGACATTATAAGACTTCAAAAGCAAGTAATAATCAAACCAGAGTGGGTATCTTAGTGAATCTTGTCATCTTCACTGTAGTTGCCTGTACTCTTAGACTTGATGCTATCAATCATAACAGATTTAAATAAAATCAGTCAATATAAAACACCAATCTAAGAAACCAGATTCAAATACGATCAGTCATAATAGGACAGTAATAAGTTATAAAGGGTTTCAGATTAAGTTGATCAGAAATTAAGGATGATTTCCATAATATGTCCTCTTATTTTTGGGATAGCTGACCGTGTCCTCAAGTCTAGTGTAAGTAGACAAACTGAAATAGCATGTAATCCTTCTAAGCAGAGTGATGAGAATAATGTAGATTTTAAATCTTGTTACCCAATTAACAATATCCTCTGCCTTCCTTTTTTAGATAATTCCTCCCCTTTCACTCTCATAGGGTACACTGCTTATTTTTCTCTCTCTAAAATGTCCTTCAGTATTTTTTGTAGGGTTGGATTGGTGGTCACAAATTCTCTCAGTTCCTCTTTGCCATGGAAGCATCTTGCTTCTCCATTCATTTCTAGAGAGAGTTTTGCAGGATACATCAATCTGAGCTAGAGGTTGTTCTCCTTCAGGGCTTGAATTACTTCACTCCAAGCTCTTCTTGACTTGATGGTCTCTGTCAAGAAGTCTGCCATGATTTTGATGGGTTTTCCTTTATAGGTGATCTGTTTCTTTTCTCTGATGGCTTTTAATATTCTGTTCTTTTATTGAATTTCTGGGATCTTGATTATTATGTGTCTAGGTGTAGCTCTGTTTTGGTTGTAGGTGGCTGGAGTTCTGTATGCTTCATACATCTGCATATCATTTCCTTTTTCTATGTTTGGGAAGTTTTCCTTAATAATTTCTGTGAATAGCCTTTGCAATTCCTTTGTTTTGACTCCTGCTTCTTCATTCACATGCTTTA
>PVJX010017906.1:0-37538 GCA_004027295.1 Dolichotis patagonum
TATACAGTATGTCATCTCCTAATATTTTGTTTTACTTTTTACTTTTGCTTTTATCAAAAGACAAAATTGCAACACATGCAGTTAAATGATCTAATTGGCTTTTTTTTTTTTTTTTTTTTTGCAATTTGTGAATTGCGGTAGCATGTCTTCTAAATTTTTAGATAAGACTATCCAGTGGGTTAAGCTGGAGAAGTTAGCTTTATAGCTGAAAAAAATGAAGAAAGCAGAAATGGGAAATAAAAATTGGATTGGTTAGCCTCAAGTTACTTCAAGTTATATTCCTTGTCAGGATGAAAGCAGAACAGACTTCCTCATGCTGTTGAAACTTCCTTGTTTGAAGATTTGGTTATTATCCCTCTTTGATTTCTCAAAAGATCAGACAAACAGGTTTGGTTTGGTAACTTGGAACTTTGGGAAGAGTGACTCTGTTTGGGTTTGATTTGGTTTGGCTCCTGTTGAAGTTAGTGCAGGAGTTCAGTTTAAATCAGTGTCTTTATATAAACTGTATTTAACACTTCGGTTATGTAGTTACCAAGAATGGATTTTTTTTTTTATCTGTGATATGAGAGAAAGGCCACATTTCATTTTTTTCTGTGTGGACATCAATTGACCCAGTATTATTTATTGGGAAAAAAAATCATTTCTCCACTCTTTTGCATTAGCTCTGTCAAAAATCAAGGGACTATGTATGTACTTATAAGCTTTCAGGACTTTTCCACTAGTTTGTTTATCACTGTAAGAATTCTACATTGTCCTCTTCAATTTATAATTATAATTTAATATATAATTAATATAATTATAATTTAAGTTTAAATCCTACTTTTTTCTTCTTTATACTCTCCTTGACTGCTTGTGACCTTCAACGTATGTACATAAATGTTAATGTGTTAGTTTTCTTAAAAAACAAAAACACAAATCAAAACAGGATAAGAAATACAGACCTCAGAACAGAAATCAGATTTAGAAACTGAACTTCTTGGTCTCACTCTGTTTCACCCACTTCCTTGGTGCCCAGTGCTCTGGCAATATCACAAGAACTATTATGACACCACCTCCAGGTCCTAGGGCTCCCTGTTGACCAGTGACAACTTTCTCAAGCTCTCAAGTGTGAGGGATATTATCATGGGAATAAGAAAGGAGGTGGAGTAGTGGGAAGACAGCTCCCCTTAACTGCTCACCCCAAAATGTTCTAGGTGTCCTGGGCTTAGAGGTTAATGAAGCAATGATGTGTATGAAAATAACCCTAGATGAAAAGTCCTGAGACTTGGCTTGGAGAGACTGCCAATTGACAGGTTTTTGTACATTCGTTTTTAAGTCAAAATGGTTAAATCAGAAGTTTTAATGTCTCTTTCTGCTTTGAAAATAAAAAACAAACTCCAAGAGTCAATGTAGCCATTTCTCTTGACACATCATGCTGTCAAAATCCCAGCTGATGGGCAGCCACAGAACTATTAAAAATAAGAAGAAAGCCAGGGTGATGGTGCACACAAGTAATCCTATCGTTCTTGAGAGGATGAGGCCATACGTTCTCAAGTTGGAGTCCCAACCAGGCAACTTAGCAAGACCTGGGGGGGGGCAGTTCAGAGAGAGACAAAGAAAGAGAGACACACAGAGACAGAGACAGAGGCAGAGACTGTCTCGGCCCCCATAGAACTCAGTAGAACTTTTGAAAATCTAGCATAGGTCCTTATTTTATAAAAGGGGCCCATAAAACTAGGCAGACTTCTTCAATATAAACATTCAGTTGGAATCTGTATATGAGTTCTTCACCAAATGTCTGAATCCTAGAGGCCCATATTTCATTTTTTAAATAACGAAGGTCAAATTAGTAGTTTAGCTCTAGCTTTCAATTTCCCAGTCACCTTCAGACTCATAGCCCCGTTATTGGGAGAAAAAAAACCCACAGGCAACTGGGGGCAGAGTGTTCACCCTAGAGAGGAGGAGGGCATGTGATGGATCATCTCATCCACGTGGTGAGGGCCTGAGGCCCAGGATTGCAGTGAACTGGGAACAAAACAGCTCAGACTTGAAGTTCCTGCCCTTTGTCCCCGAGAACCTTGGACTGCCTTCTTTCCCCCACTAATGGGGAACGCTGTGACTTCACAGACTGCCTTTGGTTCCAGTCCCATGTTTTGCTCCCTGTTCCTATCCCATGCCCAAAAGGTCTCATCCTCCACTTGTCCCTCCATGAACTGCCTCACTGCCTCACAGGAGAGGGTAAGCGAGTACACTGATCAAAACTTTTAAAGGACTTCATAACTTTCTTAAAAGAATAAGTGAAAATTTATCTTCAGCTTTAGGAAGCAAGCTCTGTTTTATTCTTCCAGAAGTCCTGATAACCATACTACAACAATAAGTAGAAAGCCGACCATCTCTAATTTTCAAATATTTATTTCTTAGAAAAACAGTTTATTCACACTGATGGTATCTCAGTTTTGAAAAGGTTTCTGGTACTTAAATAAATAAATTATTTTCATGAAACAAATCAGCTGCTCTATTATTCCAAGCAGCGAGATATTTCCTATTGCTTTGAATGTGGTGAGAAGCCGATAAATCAGGATACATTCAGTCAAGTCTGATCCCTGGGCAGAGGAAAAAGGCTTAGTGTCACACTACAATTTTCAGTTGTTATCCGTGTCAAATATACAAGGCAAATCATGTCACTTCATAATTATTAACTGGAGTAAATGTGTCAAAATTTGATAATGTTTAAATCACTGATTATTATATCATATAATTATACTACACAAAAATTACTGAACTCAGTTAAGCTGGAGACAAAGTCATCACCCTCGCAAGTCATGAACCCTTTCCTGGCCTTAGTTTCTCACCTGTAAAACAAGAAGTCGCCCCAGGGACCCATCTCTTACCATCTACGTACCTCCCATTCCCCTTCATAGCGCAAACACGAAACAACAAAACCAGCAACATCAGGATAGATATTTTTAATATTCGCTATCCTATCTTTTATTATTTCAAGAATGTTTTGCATTAAAGCTGTTGAGGCAATTATCAAAAAACTTTTGCTAACATTTAAAAAAATCCATAAGCTGCAATAATTGTAAAGAATAGGGCATAACGCTGAAATGGAATAGATGGCTTTATGAGGCACAGTGGTGAGGATCAGTGGAACAGAAAGAAAGACTGGTGAAAGCCAAAGGCATTCATGTTCAGAGTCGTGAAACTCGAATGCCCTGGACAGTGGGAGAAAGGACCAGGGAGACCTTGCTCTCCAAGTCACTGTTTCACACAGCTATATTTTTCCCCTGCACTGGGAAACATCAGATATATTTAATAAGACCCAGCCCACTCTCCCAAATTATTTTTAATTCTAGCCTTCCCGAAGCCCCTGAACATGGATCAGATATTCTTTCAGCTTTTAACGTTTCCCCTGCCCCAAGACTGCTAATACATTAGTTATGACAATGGCAAAAGGCTATATTCTCTGCTAAATTAACTCTCCATTATTCAGGTCTCTGAGTACAGGGTCAAGCACAAGATGACTAATTCACTTGAAATTAAAATGTTAATCGAGTTACAGCTCTGGGCCTAGCATTGAGAGATGGAATAAGGCAGTGATGGCAAACTTCTCAGAACTTCCAGGGATACAAACGGCCCCCTGTGGCATGCACGCCTCACTGGAATAAGGCCAGCGAACCATCCTTACATGCTGAGAAAATCAGCTTTTGTTACAACCAAGAACTGTGCCTGGGATTTCAAGTTCATTTCAACGCCAGTGTGTTGACTGAAAGACCAACCCTTATGGCCTTCCAATAAGTGTCCTAGGAAAAGGTCACGATGGAGGCTCAGGTGGAGGCTGGCCAGGGGCTTCTGCTCTGAGGAGGTGACAAGGACCCCACTCAAGGGGCAGAGGGCGGATTGATAAGATCAGAGCCCCTGAGCAGCAATTTTTCCTTCCACTTAATCATGATCAAGTAACTCACCTCTTCTGAGCTGAGATTTTTTTCTTAGAATACTAATAAAATACCTGCAATGGACTCTTGGCTGCTGGGGTTCAATAGTTATAGAACCAAGAGAGAAAATGTATTCCTTGTTTATCAGACTGAAACAAGATCAGAGCTGGCAGAAAGGATGAACTTGGTCTGACACAGATTTTACTTCTACAGAATACTCAAGGTGGGAGGGAAGAAAATAGATTTTTGTGTTCACACAAACACTGTTGAAAAAATTACTTGTACTTAAATGAAGTTCAAATATTAATCCAATTGCCAAAAACCAAAACAAATTGTGTGCTTTTTTTTTTTTACAGTTTTAAATTTGTTTGTATTAAATCTGTCAGTTGGCCTAACTGAAAGAACTTTATAAGCAAGAACATGTTTAGTTATAATGCTTTTCTGGTTGCATCAGTTTAAGATGTCCTTTAAGAAAAGGATGGGTTTATTATATTTAAAAATTGAATGGTTCTAGCAGCATATCCCCAAGTCACCCATTTCAGAGCTGTGTATTTTCTAGTCAAGAAAAGAAATAATGCATCGAAATAAAATGCTTTTTTAAAATTTTGCAAACTTATAAAATGAATAACCATGGGACTGTGAACCTAGATCCTTAGAGAAATCAGGCATATTATATAAACATTACATATGATATATAATGACAGTGCATATATAGGCACAGAGTATAGTAAATTATATAATAGTAATTATACTAAACAGTAAAATATACTATGAAATACTGTATTTCTTGCTACGGTTTGAATTTATCCTAAATTTCATGTGATAGAAACTTTGTCCCCAGTGTAACAATGATAAGAAGTGGGAACTTGTGGAAGGTTACTGGGTCCTAAAGACTCTGGCTTTGTATGAAATTGAGCTCTTTTTCTAACATTTGCTCCCTGTTTTTGCCTGGTGATGCTCCCTACCATGTTACAAAGCAGCAAGAATGCCTCACCAGATGCCAAGGAGACAGTGATATGCTCTTGAACTTTCCAGCCTCCTGAACCAGGAGATAAATCCTTATTTTTTAGAAATTACTCAGTGTACACTATTCAGCTATGGAAACAGAAAAAAAGCTAAAATAATACCATAGAATTCTATATCCTATATAATGCAATGCATTTTATACGTATATATTTACAAAATCATATTAATACTAATATGCATCATATTAAATACTAATTCTTATACTTTTAGAGCAACTCATCTTTTCTTTTCCCAAATTCTGTCCAGTAGATATTATTATTATCCCCTTTGCAGGATTATAACTAAGGCTCAGACAGATTAAGCACATTCTCTAAAATTCCCAGCTAACAGATCTGGGTCTCCAAGCATGGCTTTGAATTCTAACTCTCGCAACCTCGGTGAACTACCGCATGTTCTTTCTAGCTTTTTCCTGCCCCCCTTCTGTGGATTTGCAAGGAACCTGGGACAGACTATCTGTAGGTGGGTAACCATGTTACCTTTGTCCAATGATGGGACAGAACAGAAGGCAGACAGAGGAGGTGAAGAGGTGTGGAGAGGGCCTGGAAATACGGTAGGGAAAACAGTTTGAAATGGGATATAATCCTCAATATATTTGGATCTCCTTTTAGCTTGGAGCTAGGCTCTTTATGTAAACATATTTGTTTTATATGTGATCCTGAGATTGATTCTTTTTTCTTTAAAAGTTCTGACATGAAGTTTGGAAATTGGGATTTCATACCAGGAGAAAGCTATAGTACTGTTATTTATGAGCTTTCTGAAAGATTATTTTCAAGCTTCCATGGTTGACTGGTAATAATAAAAGGGAAGTCAACTGTGTCAAAGAAAGGCAGTTGTGTGTGTGTGTGTGTGTGTGTGTGTGTGTATGTGTGTGTGACAGTGACACATCTGCATGTGAGTACAGTGTATGTGTGTTCATGTGTACATGTACTTGGGTATGGGAGGGTGATGTGTGATGTGATACATATGTGGTCATATGTGTATTTTGTGTAAGGGTGATGATTGCATGTGTATGTAGTGTGGATGTGTGCAAGATGCCCAGCTAGGTCAACAGGGGTGGCCTGGGCAGCTGCTCCATTCCACTTTCTCTTCATAGGCAGGAATGGTCTCACAGAGGCACAAGTGGCCAGCGAGTTCAGCCCCATCAATCCCTGTCCTCAGTGGGGTGGCAGAAATCATGGTCAGATTATCATCTCAGCCTGTGTCTTCTAACCACTTAAATTCATATGCTCTTGAGAGTAAAAACAAGCCCTAGGTAACTCCCTAGAGTTTTGCCAGATATATTCCTATGCAAATATGTTTAGATAAAAGCATGACTATGCTATCTAGACAATGCGCCCATTCTGAGCTGGCTCCTTTAGTTATCTATATGCCTGCCTTGCAGGTTGAAATTACTATTCTTTATTACAGATGTGAACTCAGTCCTCAAAAAGGAGGTTACCTGGCTATGGCCCAGCTCTCCAGAAATGATGGTGGTGGAGTCTGGTCAACAGGCTATAGGCACAGTAGACCCCAAAAGTAGTCATGGCCCTACCCATGTGGATGACTCTCCCTAGAAAAAGTGGCTCCACTCGGAAGAGGCGATGAGGTCCTACCAATAACTCATGGGAACACTTTGGGACACATGTATGACTCTTCAGTGAAACTCCTCCGAGTAGGAGTGGTACTAGGGAAACATCGTCAGGGGCTTGAGCCCTACAGCAGTAGGTAGCAGGAAAGTCAGAAAAACATGCACTAGTTTTGTCGAATGATCATTTTCAAACAAAGTCACTTTTCCCTTGAGAAAAAGTGTAAGTCTGTGCCTCCCAATAACATAAAATAGCACCTATATATAGTCTGTGCATTTTTGCAAAAGGCTGATTACAAATCAACTTGAAGCACAGAAAATGGTCAACTTTCACTTTTACCACTTACCCCCCCCTACTTTCTTTCTGCCCCACTGCTGTCTTCACAGCTTGCTGCTCCATCCTGCAGGTGCCCTGGTATCATGAAGGTGGTAAAGCCTTCACTCCTGGCTACATCTGGGGGGTGACAGTGGCTCCTTAGTGCCTTATGAGTGCTTTAGATGGCTGAGAATTTGTGCACAGCATAGGAATCATGTGCTGATCTTGCTAAAGTGCAGGATTTGATTCAGTCTGGGAGGAGTACAAGAGTCTACATTTCCAATAGACCCCTGAATTACAGCCATGTGGCCAATCTGTGGTCCATGCTTTGATCAAAAATGATCAAAAGGGCAAGGAGAGTTTTCTCTTGCTACCATTATTTATCTGTTGCCATTCCCAGCATAACTTCAGATCACCAGAGGATGGAAAGAAACCAAAGGGGTGAAGAAGAAGGGGGATCCCATCCTGCACACACAAGGAAACATGGCAACCTGGAAATCATGTCCAGGTACAACTACGATGCTGCTCTACCACCAATCAGGCACCCTGTCCACTCCACCACTACCACCACAAGACAGCAATGACACCTATAGCTGGGAATGGTGACTGAAACCTTTTCCAGTTGGGGTTTGTGTCCTGTGCTTCTGCTACCCCTCTAGGGTTTGCTCATCTCTGCTCTGCAGCTTATATCCTGGTTCTTTCCATCAGCCTAATCAGGTTTGTATCAGTAAATACGCAAGTTACAGAATGTTCTTCTTCCATGCTTGTTATTGCTGAGATCAGTGTTTGAATTCAAGGCTTACTGACTGTGTTTCTATGGACTTAGCTCTGTTCCTAATTGTTAACTACACATTGCTACAGGTACAACTCTGCTTTAGTGTAAAAGTATGCACAGAAAGAAAAAGATAATGCTATAGAAAATGACTATACCCAAGGCCTGCTTAATGATCATATAAATCTTCCTGCTTTTATGCATGAGGATGATCTCTGGCCTTTGCTTAAAGCCTTTCATTCTATGATGGTTTCCTATGTCTCACCATAAAAATGCTCCTCCTCCAAAGCAATTATAGTTTCAACATCTGCTTGCCACCTTACTAGACTATTGATGTTTAACCACACAATACTTCACTTGTTTGATTCATTTATATGTTGGTTACTTTCAACAGGAGATACGAGGAGTGGTAAGAGGAAGCCCACCTCCTGGGAAAAGAGACGGCATGAACTTTTGTCTCCTAATTTGTTTATAATCACTTGAGCATGTGAAGAGGAATAGTTGACGACATTTCAACAATAATAGGCATTTAGGAGCTAAGAGAACAGCAAAGAAAATTGGCTTAACTCCAACAGTGAAAATACCAGTATTGATTATAGTTACTTAAGTTCAATTACCATGCCACTTGATAGTAACCGTGCTTACACCTATATATCCATAACTACATCATTAAATATTAGATGTTGGCATACAGTTTATTTGATTTGGGCCCAAGTGCAAATGGATAGACTAAAGCAGCAAGATGAACATCCCAACCCACGAGATACATTTTTGCATGCTCGGTGCCCTCATTCTTTTGGCAGTCTTTTCAATTTTTTATACCATGCAGAGTAATGCTATTGTCCTCTTTCCCTTAGGAATATGACCTGAATGTCCAGATCAACATCTCATTTCAAGGCAAGACTCCACCACTGTTTTTATTTCTTTCTGTCTATAGCTGTGCCCTTGGAGCCTTGCACAGCGAATGTTCCAGCCCTGACCCTGGCTGCCGACTGCCCATCCTTCATTCTGGTCTTTGTTTCGGTAGCCCTCTCTCTTCTTTCGTTTCTCCCTAAGACTTGATTCAACCCTCTCTTTATGTATTTCTTATATTTCATACTTGTCTACTTAAAAATTTTCACATTCTATTGACACTGTTTGCATATCTGTGTCCCCTCTTTTACAATGAGTTCCTGGAGAGTAAGGAGTTAGTATTTTTATTTATTTTTTATGGTCCTAAGGATAGAACCCTGGGTTTTGAGTGTAGTAGGCAAGTGTTCTACCACTGGGCTATAATTTTGTTCATTGTTGTATACTCCAGTAACATTTAGCTCAATACATAACCCTTAATGAGACCCAGTAAACGAATGAGAAAATCTTTCTTTCCTGCTCAGCCCAGATCACACTGCTTCTTCTTACCTTAGAGAAGAAAGGAAGTTTGATTAGATTAAGTCCTTTCAAGACTATTGTGATTAGTGTCCAAGACTATGCTAAAAATTGAGCCAATTTTTTTTTTCTCTGTAAAGCATCGGTTCTGGCTAGATGCACAGTGGTCTTTCATTTTATTGGCATAATGAGATCTTCACTATGGTTTCATGGTGAGACTAGAAGTATAAGAGTAAACTAAAATTCCAGGGGAGTTTGGATACTATGAAACAGGTAAGAAACTAATTCCATAATTAGAGAGCAGAGTCAGTTAAAAAGTTCATGGGTCCAGAGTTTTCTTTTATTCCATTGCCATCTTGGTAAGACATCATTATAGTATTTGGTCTATTGTAAGTTTCAGTAAATTCAAGTTAGTTGCTTTCTAATCACATCCTTGATCTTCTTCCCCAATCTACTTCTTCCTCTTCAATCACTGACCTTAGTAAAATTGACTTTAAACTCTAAAGCAGCAGGAAGACAGGACACTAAGATTGAATTTATTTCTGGAAGAATTAGGTCCTTCTCCCCTCCCATATACATTAAGCTTTAGCCCTTTTTCTTAGGCTTCTAGTCAATCCAACAAGTGGTTGTTATATATCTTCTATGTACCAATGTGCCAATGTGCTGCCATGAAGTGGTTAGAAAAACATACGGTCTTGCCAGTTACTAAGCAGCTTCAAAGTCTATCTGTAATTACTCCCTTAGGGACTGGTACTAAATGCTCCCATAAACTCATGTTCTCACCACTAGTTTCTAGCTCCTTACATGAGCACATAGGCATTAATGTCCCATTTCTGATCTTGTCCTCTCTTCTATTCCAAAAGAGGAAGCGTGTAGCACTGGGAATAGACACTATAACCTATACAATAATCTCCACAATGGAGTAAAGAAACATCTACAATAAATATGCACTATTAAATAAAATTTGCAAACTATAACCCAACTTCATTGTACTGGTCAGCTTTGTTATTGGAAAAAATGTCTAACACCCATAATTTAAGGGAAAAGAGTTTTATTGTGGTCCAAAGTTTCAGAGGTTTACTATAATTGGCTGCCCCCAAGGCCAAGATATGGTGGTGGAAAGGAATGGAGAGGAAAGGCGCTTAACTGATGGTTGCTGGGAAGCAGAGTAGGTTAGAAAGAGGCCACAAGGGACCAGATACAGTCACCAAGGTCATGCCTTCACGACCCACTTCCTCCACCTAAACCCCATCTCCTTAACAGACCATTCGGCTCTGAATTCATCAGTGGGTTAAACCTATTGATGAAATTAGTAACCTCAAAATCCATTGCCTTGTCAGGAGTCTCTTAACTCAGTTAAATCGATAAGTAATTATCCAGCATATTCATGAAGCAGAATCTAGGGACCCCGAGATAGCCTTTCACACACCAGTAGAAGAGTTATGTTCAATTTGTTCTTCTGCAGACTATTTTTAAAACCAAATATATATAAAGCAAGCTCAGGTTTTAGCTTAAAACTCACATAGCAAATAATTCATAAAGCATGCCTAGAATCAATTTGTTGCCTCTCTGTTTCTACTGGTTAGCCATTGTGGAGGTGGTCAGATTGAGATTAACTTCACCAAATAATTTTTAATACTTTTGCACAGTGAGGTGATCTAAGGATACAACTTTAATTTGGGTGTCGGAGGCTTTTGTGGATTTTACAAGTCCTTTAAAGTTATATAAATATCAGCATCCATTTGCATGGCTACAAACTAGAATCAGCTGTAGAAGGGGAAAGCACATTGGGTTTCTACTTGGCAGGCTTCTGTAAGTTCTTAGTGAATTTATGCACGCTATGGCCTCCTCATTTATGTGCGGTGAATGGGTGATGCAATGATGGGAGTTAGTGTACAAATGGCATTTGTATGAGGCATCTGTAAGCCCGAGACTCCCTCTTTTGCATTTGTTCCCTTTTTTGTGAACATATAAATCATCTCCTGAATTTTGATGGAAATGTGAGTTTAGTGGCAGTTCCTTTATAATAGATAAGATGGTGATTGGCACAAACAGATCGATGGGATTTGGGGTCTCTGGAAAGAGGAAGATTGAAGGGGAAACAGGAAATGTGAATCTAAGAAAACAGGTATCAGAGGAAATGAAAAACTTCACCAAGAGCAAAAACTATAGTGGCATTACAATAGTTAACAGATGCTAAAATATCTATAGACTAATTTGGCCAAAGATAAAGCAAAGAAATGTCTTCTGGAACTTGAAGCTGGTTGGGGACCTAAAAGTGAGAAGAAGTGAGAGCCTGCAACTGAAAATACCTGAGAGGAACAATAACTCAAAGTTTAGAGGGCACGGATTTGTGGGAGTGGTAATCATATTTGGGTAAATTCTTTCGAGAAAATGCCACCATGAACTGAGATCACGAACAGATGCTTCATTAGCCTGGGCACCATTCTACCAGCAGGAGCCAGACCTATTTCTGGGATACATGTAATTGAAGAATTTCTCATTATAGTTCCTACCCAGGTAGGCATAAGTGTGGTTTGGAAAGACAGGAAACATGTGCTGGCCTGCCCTGGCTGCCAGGATATGATGAAAAATATCAGGGTTTTACAATCATAGCAGGCTCAGAGTTTGATAGGGGAGTCACACTGTTACGCTTTCAATCGAAGATGTCTCACAAAAGTTTTATGTGTTCAGAGATAGGGTCTAATCAGAAATGGGAGGGTCACTGGGGGCATGACCTGGAAGAGTATATTCTTATCTTGAACTCCTCCCTTCTCTGTCTGCTTCGCGGCTGCCCTTGGGTAAGCAGCTTTCCTGCACCATGCTGTTTCTGCCTTAGGGGCAGCCAACCATGGACTGAACCCACTAAAACTGTAGGACAAAATAAACCTCTATTTACCTTATGAGTACTGGGTATTTTGTCCTAGAAACAGGAATCTGACTAACACACACACACATATTATGTAAATACAACATAAGGGAAATATTATAATAAAATTTTATATGAAGAATTATGCCATCCTTTTCAGGTACTTTCCTTATTCCTAAAAAGGAGGAAAAATTTTATATTAGACCTTCTCAGTTTAACAGAAATGCATCTAATCCCTGCCCTTTCCAGCCATAATCATAATTTTATGTTTTTTATTTGAAAATATGGAACACAATATCTTTTATCTTTTCAAAAAAGTGTCAGCCATCTACTCATTAGTAGGAAAGGTTACCAAATGAGGGGAGTAAGCATCAGGTAGGTCCCCCAAATCCTACTGTTGATGGTCAGCCAACATTCACTGCATCTTCTTCCTCGCTTGCAGAGCTCCAAATCTCCAAATCTCTTCAGCAAATGACTCCAGGAAGTTGTCCCTAATCCCAACCAAACTCCAGGGTAAATCCTAATCCATTTCAACCAAGAATATGGTCCTCTTCCTCTTGCTCGAGGTTTGTAAAGGATCAAATGTAAGGTTCACTGTGACCAAAGAATTCTGACAGAACAGCTCCTGGGAGATTTCCAGGAAAGGTTTCCTTACTGCTAAGAGAGATACGCATGCAGACATGAGTCCTCCTGGATGAAGTTACATCTGTGTGGGAATGAAGAGGAAGTAGCTAACTTCCACCATGCGGAGAACTAGCCTGAGGACAAGGACAGGGCATGAAAGTGGGCATAACAGAGTCTGGATCCTGGGT
The DNA here is from genome assembly GCA_004027295.1 of Dolichotis patagonum. Taxonomy (NCBI): domain Eukaryota; kingdom Metazoa; phylum Chordata; class Mammalia; order Rodentia; family Caviidae; genus Dolichotis; species Dolichotis patagonum. The sequence goes on from PVJX010017906.1 coordinate 12,639, forward strand.
AACATTTTTCAAATAAATGGACTTTGCAATCTTGGTTTCCTTGTGTGGAATACTAAGTTCTCTTATATTTTAAGCCATTTTCCATTGGTCTCATTTCTGTGTTTTGGAGCCAAAAGCATTTTGACTGAAACGTGCTATTGTTTAGAAATGTCTTGGAAGATTATTCTGCTTCACTAACATGTGAACACCGTGGGGTTATGTAGGAGGCATGGTTGTTTCCTGCTATTTTCATACCAGATTATTCCCTCAGCTTCTGGAGGTAGGCTTGTTCTTATAGCTACTGATCCCCACCAAAAACTGTTGCATAGGTTTTTCCTGAGAAGTCCTAAAAACACAAACCATCTTGCCTGAGAACAGCCTTTCCATTTTCCTATCTCTCGGTAAGTCTACCCCATCACCTTCCATCCATCTTAACTTCCAGGTGTGGAAGATTCAGTGCTCTTGTCTACTGCTCCCTTATTCTCTCCTGGCTTACCATGGGGACAAAGATCTTTCTATCCAGCCTGCCACAGTGTGGTATAAGATTGTGCCACCAATGGCCAGGCACTCAGAAGAAAAGAGAAGAGGGAATATGTGCAGATGCCTTAAAGCCACATGACAAAGTGAGAGGAAGAATGGGGATATATTGCAGACACCTTACAGGGTGAGAATGAATGGAATTGAGAGTCAGATATTCAATTACATGGTCAATCTTTTCCCAGTTTTATAAATGGAGGACAAACAAGGTGAGAAATCTTTTATTTGATTGCATAACAGTAATACAAATAATAGTAATTTATGTATATGGCATATTATTTATGTCTAATTACTGTACACCAACTGCTCCTACATTAAAGGTAGCAGGTTTTATTTGATGTCTTGTATCTTCAGACTTCCTAGGGTTACTCAGTCACTGTCATCAGCTGAGGCCATGTCAGACATTGACTCACAACTGTGCAAAGTTGGAAAGGTCACTGTCTATACCACAGTTTACCCACGTTCCCCAGCATTTCTAGTGTTCCTTCTCTTGTGGTGGAACTTGTTTAAATTTTCAACCAGCATCGCCTTTACAGGCAAAACTCTAACAATTTAATTTTCATTATAACAGTGTTCTTCCTACTGCTTCAAAAGATGCCCCTTTTTCTTTGATAGCCACTTAAATGGCACTTAGTAAATCTCAGGCATTTTCCCCTAAGTGCTTCACAAATACTGATTCATGCTGTCTTTCTAACAGCTCTGTAATAGAGCATGGTGCATGCTACACCCACCCATGTGCCCTCTGCCCACTCCCTGGCACAGCTACAGTGACAGTTCCATAAGGACAGTGAGTACCACTTATCCATGGAGGAGCATCCTAATCTCCCATCGACTGTGATGCTCCCTCAAGGGTCCTCGGTAGTCACATCCCCACTGCTCTCAGTAAGGGTGCTCTCCTCATGCCCCTGCTGGAACTTCTCTCCATCACTGTCTCATGTGACCTTACTCCTTTACTTGGACTTCCTGAGATCACCTCTCAAAGATCTCCCTCACACCTTAGTCCTTGCTCAGGGTCAGCTTTGGCATGTACCCAAACTACAACACGAAGTTCTAACATGACTCTCATTTATAGACAAATCAAATGGGACACAGTGGTTTAACAGATCATTCAAGATCATCCAACTAGTAAGTGGTGAGTTCAGAGTCTGTTATTAACCACTACCCTATGCTGCCTCTAAAAACCATCCCCTACAATTTGGCGAGGCGGTTCCTCCTCCACACATACATATCATTCTCAAAAACATAAATAGGGATAAGAGTTTGGCTCTTGGTTAAAGCTGGTGCATGGTCTGTTTTTAAAAACAAAAAAGTTTTATTGAAACACGCCCACGTGTAATCATCTCCATATAATATGTGGCTACTTTTTCACTACAATGACAGAGAGAAATCTTGTGATCTGCAGAGCCTAAAATGTTTCCCCTGCGGCTCTTCTTCAAAAACAGTCTGTGGACTTACACTATTTTAAGGCAAGATCTTCACAGGTAGAATGCATTCACCAAATATCACTGGGATTTTCAGAACACAGCTTGGGTTTTGGTGGGATGTTTTGGGATTCTGCATGTCTAGTCAATAAGCACATCTCGTGCTATGTTATATGGCATGAGCCCAGGGACTACACAGATCTCCAAATTGCGCCGGTCGCTTGTTCTTCTGATTTGTGGTTGCTTCTCCTTTTCCTGGCCTTGTCATGTTTTTAGAGATACAAGATGTCCTTTTCTCACTAATGACTATACACTATCAGCCATGCTTAACTAACTGGATTATCCTGAAGGAATCTTTTACAGGAAACATACATAATCATATAGAAGAGGAGCTTGACTCATTTTTCTCAAGCAAGAGAGATCTCATTTGAGATGATTCAGTGGAAACATTATGGAGTAGTTTGGTAGAGTTGTTAGGTTAAATGTTTATTGGGGAATTTATTTCTTTGGCAATTTCTGCTGTGCCTGGTACCACATTGCCTTACACATCTACACCCAGGTGTCAAAAATACTCCAACAGCCATTCACATCTTTCACATTTATGACACCGATTTGCTACTCTAGGCAGTCAGTAAGACTCTTCATTATGCACCAATTATGCCAATCTACCAATCTGAAACATTTTCTTCTTTCAAGAATCCACAGTAACACTGTAAATCATTGAGGGGGTTGACTCTGTTTAGACACACCTTGATAATAATATCTTCTTTTCTAATCAATGCTTTGAGAACATTCTAGAATATATACCATTTTAGAAAGCAGGGGAAATTTCCATGTGGGAATGAATAGAAATGTTCAAAGGAGTCAGAGAGGACCTCCCACATACGCTTTGCCCTTGCAGTCATGTTCATTTTGTAACTGTTTATATGCCCTACACTTACAGTCAAGGCCTTCAGAGAGTGTAACATGTGCTTGTTAATCAGAACTCCATTATCTTCTCAAGGTTTCTGCAGATCCTTGGTTGAGGTGGGGAATCCCAAACATACACAACTATTATGATACGTGGGAACAAACTTCATCTAAATAATACATGTCTAGCCTAAGTTCACCTACAGTTTTGTAGAAAACAACTATATTTCAGTGCTTGTGACTGTCCCCTAAATACCTGGTAGTTGAATATAACTTCTGTCAGCCAATCACCAGTTCAGACAAACTAATCTTTCATGGAGATACCTTTAGTGGGCTGCACCTCTGACAAAGTATATTATCTTCAAATCATAAAGCCAGAACACTTTTACCTTATTCATATTTCATTATTGATGGTTACTATTTGGCAAAACATTTCCAGTTAACAAAATTTCATACCCTGAATTTTTTGGTGAATCACTTGGAAACAACTCCTTCCAGAGGACACACTGTTTGTCAATCAGAGGAGACTGGTGTCCTTCCCTTTGGGGCGTTCCGATGGTAACCATGACTGAGGCCGGTGTCAGTCATGGAGTGACAAGGATTTGGAATCATCACTTTCTATCCTTATCTGTGCAAATGTTTGGTCAGGTAACTTCTTGGAAAGTGTAAATAATATGTTAGTTACAAAATGATCAATTGTTTGGGGCCTACACAGAAGCTGGCCCCTTAGGTAACCATTGATATGGTCAGTAATTTTCAGGGTAGCAATGGAAGACAAAAAAGAGAAAGGGAGAGAAGTGTGACCAAATCACCAGAGCTTTTCAAACTGAGGAAGCACCCTCTCTCCTCACCATCCCCACAGATTCTGATTCCCTTTCCCACACCCTGTCTTCTACCCGATGTATGTGTCACTATATTTCTATTGCTTTTACAGTGTCCCCGCTTGGTCCTGGACACACTGTACAGACTGGACCGTGGCAGTCCTTCCTGGGAGGTGCTGACAGCCTGTGGCCAGAGCTTGTCAATCATCTGTGAAAGTTGATGTCCCTTGGGCTTCCAAGGTACATAGTGCTCCAGGATTTCACAAAGACAGGATTTGCACACCAACTTTCCTTCCTGCATTTATATTCCTACGGCACAGTGCCTTCCCCAAGTGACCCTCTTCTTATTATATTTCTTGGCTCTGCTTTCTGCCCTAGTTGTTGCAGCTCTTCCCCTTTTTACATTATTCATACTTTTTACTTCTCACTTAGTAATTTATTTTAAAATTTATTCATGCTTTTATACTCACTTAACCCTACTTCTTATCTTGAAAAATGACTGCTCTGGACTGACCAAAGAAGGAAAAAAATAGCAAATTATTAGTATTGTACTTTTTTCGAAGACAGTTCCTAAATTATTTTTGTTGTTAACAGCTATAACTAAGCTTGACACTAGATGTGGTTCTCAACATTGGTTGCAGATTGGCACCATCTGGGAAGCTCTGAAACACCCCAGTGCCTGGGTCTCACCCCCAGAGATGCTATTTTAATTGACCTGGGGGAAGACTTGAGCATGAGGAGTTCTAACAGCTCCCTAGGTGATTCGAATGCACAGCTAATGCAGATTCATCTCCCGGGCAACGCTGAGCATGAGACTGTCTGGGCGTCTAGGAAACCTCCACCTCCTCGTTCAGCACAGTGGGCCTTCAAGTTGGGCTCCAGTCCTGGCTCATCGCTCTGTAAGCATGGGTGGGTCCATCCACCCTCCTGAGCCTCTCAGTCTTCTCACCAGCAAAAGCACTGAATCTGACCGTGCCAGGGTGCTGAGGTAGCCTGTCTACTTGCAGACCAGGGTCTCATATTAGGGCACTTGGCCTGCAGAGCATTGAGTTTGGAGACATTCAGGAAAAACTAAACAAAATGGAGCCAGCTTAGGACACTCGTGGCCATCTATGCAGGCATCCCCTGTCCATCATCAACATGGCCTTCTGAGGACACTAAAGAAGGTACCTCTTTGGGCTCCAGACCTCTTCTTTTCAGCTTCCAGCTCTCAGTGGGTGCCAAGAAGGTATCCAAAAAGGTATCTTCGATGTACCTCAACACATACCTCAATGTCCCTCCAGAGTCCCCAATGGTCTGTTAGCTTCCTCTCCTCCCAGCCAGATGGAACAGGCCTCACATCACCTTCCCCTGTTCCTTCTTTTATATCTGTGCTCTTGCTGTTTTGAACTCCCACAGTTCCTTTCCTTCTCTACCCACTAGAAGCCAATTTATTCTCTGGAGCCAATTCTTTCCTGCATTCCTTTTCTGAGCCTCAAGCAGAAGCACATACCCCATCTCTATCTTCCAGACGGTGCTTAGGTCATGCTGGAAGAGACAGCCAGCTCACTAGAGATAATGTAGGTGAGACTGGAACCCCAGACCCAGATAAGGCAGGCTGAGTAGCAGGGACATAGTCACTGGCTCAATCTTGGATAACAGGGAGACCTTTAAGCATCACCAGCATCTTCTTCCCTGAATGGTTGAGGCCATGCTGTTACTTGCAGCCTGATGGCACTGGCTGTCTTACCCTTAAGCTTTGTAGATTCTGCTGCTGGCTACATCTGGGTTTCACAGCAGCAGATCCCACCGTACCCTCCAGCCCAGCCTCTCCATTCCTGGGGCTGTTTCTTTCAGGATCCTCCAATCGTCCCTTCTTCTCTAGAAGCCCACATTCAGCAATCTCTCATAGCCTGGGCTGCTCTGAACAAATTCCCTCCCTCCTCCACTCATCCAATTAGCATTACATGTGCTTGCTTCATGTCCTGGTAGCTGCATCAGAGATTCAAAAGCCTAAGGTTAGCAGGATCGTTGTCCCCTGATAGCAAACTCTGGAATTCTCAGTCTCTGAAAGGAGTTTTTTAAATACCTTCTCTCCATACCCTTTCTCCTCTGCCTCCCCGCCCCCAATTTTTATGTGATGCATAAGGCCATCAGGAATGTGGGTGGACATTTCTATTTTCTCAAGATAAGCCTTACTTACTGGGAATGGGAAACAACAGAGTGACAAGATTTTGATAGAATATTTTCAGACTTAAAAAATAATTCAAGACAAGTAGACTTTATACTTCTTCAGAAACAAATTGAACATTTCCATATTGTTGTTCCCAATTTTGAAGGCATAACATGTTTTTAGCCTTCAAGGTAGACCTCTGCCAAAGTATAAGTTGAGTTCTTAGATGGCATGTTTTCCAGAAGAACCACAGTAGTAAGGTGTATGTGCTATTTTCAGTATAGCTAAATTAAATATTATTGAATCTTGACTAGTTCATCTACTCATTCATTCATTTACTCAATAAATACACACTGAGCCACGACTATGTGCAAAGCATGGTGCTAGACAGTTGAGATACAGTGAGGAACAAGAGGGACACAGAGCCTGCAGCATAGATCTTCCACACAGGGGAAAAGAGTCAGATAGTGAATAAACCCACAAGACCACTACAGATGAGAATAAATGCTGTTACTGAGACATCTTGTTTAGAATAGGTAGACATGGAAAACATTTTGATTGTTTTAAATTAAGAGCTGGAGAATGAAAATAACCAGACTTAAAAAAGAGCTACAGTAGGGTGCTTTGTAGACAGAGGGTATAGCAGGTGCAAATGCCCTGAGGCAAGAGGCAACTTTACATAGTTGAAGGACAGAAAGGGAACCACTGTACCAGAAGCCTATAGAGCTAGCTGCTCTGGGAAAAGGAAGGGCAGGGTTCTGCACTTGCTTCCTGGTCTCCGGCCCTGTGAGGACTCACTCTGTGTTCAACACAATTCCCATGAGTTGCTTGAGTAGATGGAATATTCATTAATCCAAGAGTGCGGCTAGTGTACACATTCTGCACTGAACCTCTCCTGGCAAAACCACAATATTCTGCTCAGAGTGACTGAAATCTTCACCTTATGAAACCTCCTCACAACTAAAATAACAGTTCTGACAATGTGGGGGAGCCAAGTTCACTTCTGTTACATTGCTGGGTTCCACGCAAAGCCAAATCTGAATGATTATAAACACAGCTTCTGACCTTGGATCACACAGACTCCAAATATGCCTGATCTTAGAGGAGTAATGAGCATGTTCTCAAAAGTAATCGCTCAATTCAGATCATCTCCAAGACAACAGTGATGCCGCACACGGCACTGAGACATAGCCAGTTTCCCTTCTTTTGTATCTCTTGGATCTTTTATCATGCAACAAAACATGTTTGTAAGGAAAACCCAAGCAACACAAAATCTGACTCACAACAATGCCCTGTATTTCAGATTAGCAAAATAATTCATGTAAACATCCGGCACAGTGCCTGACAGATGCTTGGTGAAGATTAGCAGTAATTATTATTGGAGAGACAGGATCAAATGCAGCTCAATTCTAAAGATTTTAGATGTTAAAGGGACCAAGCCTTCTGATGTGTTGCCCAGATGAAAGCTCCATTTAGAACTAGGGAGGAAACAGTAGTCAGGTGTGGTGGTGCATGCCTGTAACATTTTTCATCCTAAGTTGTTCATATACAGACAAATCACAGAAAACTGGGATAAACAACATAGGCTGCTCGTGGCAGAAGAGACTCATTCCAGGGATACAGGTCCCACTGGCCTCCAGTGATATGGCACACTCAGCCTAGATGCACACTCTGAACTATTCCCACAAGCTTGGTGCCTGGGACAGCATGGTGGCTAAGATGACTGCCCTATTTATTAGTCAGCAGACAACTGTGACTTCTCAATGCAAAGCCTAGGATCCAAGCGCAGTATCTTTGCACACTACTGGCACCACTTCCCTCTGGTTTCCCAGGCAAAGGATGAAGATAATCAGTCCTTGGACAAGTACCGTCAACTGATGCCCAGAAGAGTCAGGCAGGGGAGGCCAGCTGGGGCCTCAGGACAGGTTATACAAAGATTCCTGAAGATATGCACACTACTTCATATGTACGTAACACTGAATGGTTTATGGAAAGCTTTAGTGTATCCCATATCAGTTGATAAACATTCCATAGTCCAGAACCAGCAGAGTTAAAAAAAATTAGAAAGTATATATAACTGAAATGTATCTTACACAGTCCAATAATTAAGGCTTCTAGCTATTCCTCTTAGATCCTCAAATATTCATTTTGGATCAATTTGCTCTTCATTTACAAACAGCCTGAACAAACTTAGTTCTGACTTAGCAATCACTAAAAGAGAAGGGGTCCTAGAGATACCCAGCAGTGGTAAGGAACAGCCAGGAAGAGAGAGAAGACAAAAGAACCACACATAAAAATCTAGTCCTACTGGGGGAGTAACCATCTGTAGGTACCTATGCTGATCTTGAGGGCATCATTGTGTCAATATAGGACTCTATAATAAATCATACTAATATGAGTTGATGGAGACTTCAAATCAGAAAGAGATTAAATTGTGTTCTGCAAGAATGTTTGGAAGAATGTAATCTATTTTAGAGAGGTTTCCACTGAAAGTCTTTTTTAAAAAATCACCACTTGAAGATATAAATCCCAAGCTATATAGAAAAGCCAGCTACTCACTCATTTCTAAAGGGCTGCTGATAATCAGAATTGTATAGTCTATGGTTTTATTTTCACTGTATTTGTTAAAGACTTTTATGTTCTATATCCTTTAATTGCTAATACATAAAAATGATTTCAATTTTTTTCTCTTTGTATAAATTCACTACATGTAGCTGCTATATTTAAATAAGCCTTGATTGACTTTGAGTGGACTCCAGCTAGGATTTTTTAAAAAATCTCCTCAACCTTCACCCCTATCCAGATGATGAAATAACCATACCCTACCTATTTTAAGCATCCATTGGGAAGTTAGCAACCGTTCTCTGATCTTTGTCTAACATAATTCAATTCTTACTACAGAAACAATAGGCTCTTGTATGTCAATTCAGTTTCCTGCAACTTGAACACACTTAGCTCACTGACAAGTCATTCTTTTTCAGACAGCTAAGTCCGCCTAGTGTTCCTCCTAAAGAGAAGCAAAATATTCAGATCGCTTAAAAACAGTCATATATAATACACAATTTTCAGCATAGTTTCAAAATATAGTGCTGATTATGGCTGACCTTCAGTCAGTTTTACTTAAAGATTCCAGTAAGAGTTTGGAGTAGAGGAGATTATCAGGAATTCTTCTCCACTTCAGAAGAGGCATCAAGGAAAAAAAAAAAAGGACAAGACACTAATGAGCACCCAATATGCTCCAGGTGCTGAGATTTTTATTGATTTCATACCATTTCTGTGCACAAGGTATGAATATCCCAATTTCAGGCATGAGAAAATAGAGATTAAGAGAGGTGACATTACAAATTTTAAGGCCAGAGAGTGGGGAAAATCATTCCCAATTAAGAGACAAGAAATAAGAGCCCACAGGTTTAGGCGAGACCATCTGGAAGCCTCCAATAAAAGCATTTGTAGATTTTGTGTGTGTGTGTGTGTGTATGACTAGAGAATAAAATCCAACAAAGACATGAGGTACCAAAACAGACATGTCAGAAATCACTGTAGGGCCAGCGATGTAGCTCAGTGGCACAGTGCCTGCCGGCAAGTGTAAAGCTCTGAGTTCAATTCCCAGTAGAAAAAAAAAAAAAAGAAAAGAAAAGAGAAAAAGAAAGAAATCACTGTAAAATGTTTTATCTAATAGTAGCTGTCCTAGAGAAGTAACACCCAACTTTGCCTTAAGGGTGTCAAATTTGTAATTCATAAGGATGTTGTGAAGGGGCAGACAGAATGAAGTTGTGGGGACATCTGGGAACTACCAGGTAGACCAGTAGCACTTATCTTGGAGCCCAAGACTTTAGGATTTGCAGCAAGTCTGTGAAGAGGGGCCAGGGCTACATCTCTCCACTAGGGGAGTCTTTGACATGTCAATGATTTTCTCTCAGAAAATCCTTACTTGATTAGGTTTCCATGCAATTGTTTACCCACAAATATTCGTAAGACCTGATTAAATAGTACTTGAATGATTTTATTCACTAGAAGAAGATTATTAATAAAGGTTTATAAGAAACCTCTCAGTAATCTTCTCTACTCACATGAGACCCTCAGAGAAATAACAACAGCTGTATCTTACTATTCCATACAGACACACATGAAGTGTAATTATTTTGTTTTGTAATAAGCTGATACACAATCTTGTAGCAAGTTCAAATTTCTCATGCCATAACCTTAAGGGTGTCAAATTTGTACTTCATAACTGAATTTAGTTTTTGTGTTAAGCCTGGTGTTTCCTGATAGGGGAATCATTGATATAGTTAATTCCAAGTTTTCTTCTTCTTAAGTATCAAACTCTATCAGCTCAGGACTCATTTCCCTCATCTCAGCATGCCATTTCAATTAGGGGAGGTTGGTTAAGTCAGGGCGTTGATAGAATCAGCCAACCCCACTCCCTGGGCTGGGTACATGTTTGTATCTGCTGAGTCAAACCTCCCATGAACATGAGCATCTGTGGCCCCTGCATCTCCAGGTGTTGACACCTGTTCTCTCAGCATCCACCACCTGCAAGACTGGCCCCCAAACTGAGACTCCAGGACTCCAGCAGTCACTGTACCAAGTTGTGTCCAATTGTGCCCCAGCCTAGACATGCTACTCCTCAGGACACTTAGAGACCACAAGCCCACATCCACCTGGGGACACACCTCCCATAAATTCTAGCAAATACTAAGACATGCCTTTGAGGGTTCCCGGGTGCCTCTGTCTGGTAGGTATATTAACAACCTCCTCTATACTAAAGGTAATCCCTCCATCAATATCGTAACCTTAGGAAAACTGGCCCATCATTATAAGACCTTTTCAACTGTGGGTTTCTGGACCAGAGCTGGGAGGCAAAGTCAAGTTGCAACCTGAATTTAGAGGCGTGAAACAGTTAGTGCAGGTCTTTGAGGGAGCTGAATGACATACTGTGTCAGGGAGTGTGGGCCACCTAAGGATCCATGTTCCCCTTTGTCTTTATCATAAAACTGTGGCTTTTAAAGGAGCACAAAGTACTTATGAATAAAGTTTATATTTCCATACCTTCCCTGCCATTAGCTGTTACTAAGTAATTACACAACGGTCAGCGAGATGCTAGTGTAAGAACTTCATGGCAAATTCCTAAACAGAGTCAGTATATATTGTCCTTGCTGCCTCGCTCCTCCCTTCTGCGGCCTGGAATGAGGTTGTGGTAGCTTTTGAAGCATGAAGAAGAGAGTCACGCCTAGGAACAGTGAAGCTGATTTCTGCAAGGCATCTTGTTTCCTTTGAATCTTTGTTGAGCAGCTAAAGATGCACAGGCCTGTCTCTCTCCAGACATCCTGTGTGAAGAATAAAACCTTGTGTGTTGAAGTCACTGCTCATCTGCATTTCCCGCCTTATGCAGCCAGACCCATTTATGATGGTATATGATTTATAAACAAATCTTACTCTGATTGGGTTTGGGGTAAAGGTTGCTGAGGGCATACTGAAGTGGTCACTTATAAGTAGCGATATTCACAAATGCCTCTTGAACTCAGAAACAGATTAAACGATCAGGCTGGACACAGAAAGGTTTTTATTCTGCAGCTCTGGAATGTGTCTGACTGTGCCTTCTACCCTTATTCTACCTCCCAGCTGCAACAGCAATGAATGTGATTTAACAGGTCTGTCTCTTGCGCTTCGAGATGTCAAGTGCCCTTTTCCTGCGACTTGTGGGGATTCGCTGTGGTTGCCATAGAGACCAAGTGAATCCAAGTTCAGCCACGAGAGCTGGGTCTTTTTGTTCAAAGGGACATATTTTGAAGAGGGAACCAATATGTAAGATAGTAAGGTGACTCATCTGTCATTAGCACAGCCGAGCACACTGAAGGTTTCCTTAAAGATCTTTGTGGATGCTATCCCAAGAAGCCCATATTTGTGAGTGAATCATGAAATGATTAATTAAATACATTTCCCCACCCACCCAGCACCTGTCCTCCAAGAATGGAATGCTTGTCTTCCAGAATTTTAAGGACAATTAAATCATCAATTCACCTCCTCTACTGAACTGCATAAATCCAAACTTTCTCCCCCTCCACCCCATTCTCTCTCTCACATTTTGAGGTTACTCTCCAAGAAGCATGATGTGATAGAAATAGCAGTGGACCTGGAGTTGGGAGATAGAAGGCCTATTCTTGGCTTTTTCCTTAGTGAGCTGTATGGCCTTGGGTCAGATTGTTCTGGGCCTTGGTTTCTAGATCTGCAATGTGAAATAAGATGTCTGAGATGTCTAATAACCATAAGAACTTAAAAATACTTGCTGAATTTTCTTAGGTCTTCTTCAATCATGGCAACTACTTAATGTTTTTCAGTCTCTGTCTTTATTTGTTTAGGTATTTATTTATTATTTATTTATTTTTTGCAGTACTGGGGATTAACCCCAGGGCCAGCACTGAGCTATATCCTGAGCCCCCTTTAAACTGAGAAATAGGGTCTTGCTAAGTTGCTAAACTGCCCAGGTGATGCCTGAATTTGAGATCTTCCTGCCTCAGCTTTCCAGTGTGCTGGGATTATAAGCCCATGCCAGCATGCACAGCCCTCGTCTCTATCTTCCCAAGCTATAATGCAAGATGATACATTATGTACTCAATACCTACCTATTTGATTATTCAAATGAATGGATGGATGGATGTAGTTTCAAGTTTGATTTACCCTAACACTGTACATCTATTGAGTTGGTTTTTCCCCCTCGAAATTACTCAGCCTCAGAAATTGTCACAGGTCAGTGTCATTTCAAACAGAGACCAGAGAGCTACTTCTTGTTTCCTGTTGCATCTTAAAGTCAGTCTTTGTGCCTCCACTGAAGGCACCTTTGGAGTCCCAGGAACCAACAGGCACCTCTGTGTCTCTGCCTCTTCCTGAGACAAAATCATCTTCATGAAAAAATAATCCCAATTCTAGATCCAATAACATCTTCACTGAGCTCAAAGATTTAAAAATCTCCTGTAGGCACTTTCCAAAGCTCATTTCTTCCCCTGTTGCAGTTTTAGAATCATTTTTCTTTAGTCAAAAGAAAACAGGAACCTAAACTCCTTCACAGCACTTTCTGGAGAATTCCAGAGGGGAAGGGAAATCACAGTGCAGAGGAAGCAGACAATGGAAGTCAAGGGTGACTGGATTTAGATTCTGGGTCCCAAGGCAGATGTCCTGGGGCTGTCAGCTCTGCACAGCTCACTACCCTGGAAATGTCTTTCTGTGCCCTCTGGGAGACCTTTCTGTTTCTAGTATTTGCAGAGCGTGGGAAACAAGAACCTAGATTGCTGCGTAAAGCAGGGTATACCCTCCAGGGCCCACGCCTCTCCTTCCTAAACTCTAAGCCACCTGGCCTTCTGCTTATCTCTTGCTCCTGGGATCTGCTGGTCCTTGTCCAATGAGGATGGATAGGCCAAGTTTGCATGGACCAGGTACTACGATGTGCAAGGTGGCACTCAAGCCTTACAGGAAACGCCTACCATATTCCTCTAAAGAGGAAGAAATATCCTGAGAGAGACCACACTGCTGTCTTACACTTCCCTCTCAAGAAGCAGAAGCAGGTGGTTTAATTCAAGGCTCCCAGTCTCTAGAGCCTGTGGTCTTTTCCATCTCACTTTTCCAATGATCCCAGAGCTGGCTATGAGCCCATCACTGAACACGAGCTTTGTGCTCATTCTCCATTTTTATTAACAACTCTAGAGGTTGCTGAGTGCCCACAGGTGTGGTGTGATGGGTATCATTTTATGGAGGAAATTTCAACAGAAGACTTTTCTTGATTTCTGACGGCTGTTTTGCTATGTAGTTAACGTGCTCATGATTTTTACTTTCTCTTTTTTAAATTTACTTGTGTTTTTCAGGATAACAACACATTTTTGTGTTCAAAATCAAAACTGCATAAAAAAGCTCTCTCAGAGTTGCCTCGCTTGCATTCCTGGGCCCCTACCCTCCTCCCCCTTCACATCTGTTACAGGTGGCCATGCTTTCTGCTTTATCCTTCCACATTTCTTCAAAAGAGCCAGAACATATGTGCATACACAGAGGCAGATGGTCTCCAACTTACAAGGGACTCATGAGTTTCCTTTCTTCTTCCCTCTCCCCTCAGGACTGGGGGACTGAATCCCCTTAAGACACGGTCTCATTAAGTTGGCCACACTGATCTCTATCCTGGAATCCCAACTAACGGGAGCCAGCAGGTCTGGCAGTTTTTAAACTTTATGATGATTCAGTTTTCACTGTTAGTATAGTATTCAACACAATACAGAACGTATTCAACACTGTGTTATAAAATAGGCTTCATGTGGGATAATATTGTTCAGATGTAGTCTACTGTTTGATGCTAGGCTAAGCTATGAAAGCTGGCAGGTTATGCATATTAAATGCATTTTGACATGATATTTTCAGTTTATGATCAATTTATCAGGAACATCTGCATATATATGCATGAAGAACATATTTATATACTTTGTATTTATATTCCAATTTTCTTTGATTTTGTACACAAATATAGTGCACCAGCATCATTGTTTTACATCTTCTTATCCTTAGAGCACCCTGGCTCAGCATCTGTGGAACTCTTCCTCATTCTTCATATGGCTGTGGAGTATATCATTGTGTATTAGTGCCTTATTAATGGTTAAGGAATTAAAACACTATGGGTGGATACTTGTATTTCCAATATTTTGTCATTACAAATAACTCTGCAATTAATGGCTTTGGGCAAACACATTCCATATTGATGGGGATATATTTTAGAGAGTTTCCTAAGTGGTCCACATTTGAATGCATGCATCATTTTGATAGCTATTGTTAAACCTGCTCCTTACTCCCACCAGAGTATGTAAAATGCCAGATGCTCAGCCCAGCTAACAGAATGTATTGTTCACCAATCTGTAGGTGAGAAATATCTCAGTATAATTCCAATCTGAATTTTTCCTCTTTTAATTCTTTTCATATGTTAAAACACCATTTCTGTCCTTCTCCTATGAACTGTCTGTCTGTGCACGTTGTCCATTTTCTATCAGCCTTGTTTAATTTTTAGGGTGCTTTAACTATTAGGGAGCTTAGTTCCTTCTTGACAGAAGTTACACAAATTTCCCCCACTTTGTTGTTTGTCTTTTGACTCTGGTTGTGGTACATTTTGCCACTTCCAAAAAGTTCCATTTGTACTTTGATAGGTTTACTGATTTCTATTTTTTTCTGAATATTGAGTCATAGAAAGGCCTTCCAACTGCTAGCTTGAAAGTTCACCCAACTTTTCACAGAAAAATAAACAGTTCTCACTTTTTATGCTGAGATCTCTAACACATTTGAAGTTTTCCCTGTTCTTATGTATGGAGTATAAGTCCAATTATACATTTTCCAAATGGCTGTTAAGCTGTCCCAGCATCTTTTGGTAAGAAGTTCAAATTTCTTCAGTGATTTGAGATTTTACCTTGATTATACAAATATGTTCCTGATATCTCTTTCTGGACTTTTATTTTTGTTCTGTTTATCTTCTTTATTAAATGTATCAAAATCTTTTAACTGGTATACAAAGACATAAAAGTTGTACCATTAATGGGGTACAATGCATTCAATATATGTATACACTACATAATGTTTAAGTCAGATTAACATACCTATTCCTTCAAACATCATTTCTTTGTGGTGAACCTTTCAAAATTCTTTTTTCTAGCTTTTTGAAATGTGCAGTATATAGTGTTACCTTTGGTCACCCTGCTGTACAACAGCACCCCAGAGATTCTTGATGAGATCTGACTGTAACTGGTCAACTTTTCCCCACCCTTCTGCCCTCGTTGCACTGTTAAAATGAGGTCAGTAGTATTCGTTTACATTTATAGGTAATGTACCACTGTATTATGGAACTTCTTCCTTTGGTGTTGCCTGCCTGTGTACATTCTGCTTTTTTTTTATTTATTTCTTTATTTTGTACTAAAGTCAGATTCTATGTATTTGGCAAACAGTAAAAACCAATCATGTTCCACACCTCGTGTCAGGTAAAATGAAGGCTCCTTGAGGTGCTCAGTGCCCCAAGCCTGAGACACCCTGTGTGGTGATTATGAGACCTTTACCCAAAGCCTGCTTGCTATTTCAGGAGCTCCCACGCTAAACCTGCCATGCACTGAGGTTCTTTATCCACTTGAGATTTCTGACCAAAATGCACAAGCCTACAGATGCTCAGAAGAATTCTCCTACTAATTTTTTTCATGGACACCATAACAATGAAGCTTCTATCAAGGCTGATGTTTGGGTTTCAGCAGAACAATGTCAGATTATATCACGTGATATGGTGGCAGAAGGCTGCCACTCTTACCCAAAGTGGCTCCAGCAAATTGAATTTCATACTCTTTCCAGATTCTTCCTTCCTTTGGCTGGGCTAAATTCCATGGGCTTTCAAGTGATGTGAGGCTGGAGCCTAAAAACATTCAGTGGTCTCCAAATCAGTAAGTACCCTCAGCCACTTAGGAACTCTTTGCCTCCCTGTGTCTTCTTTCTTCCTTCTCCTTTTCCCAGCTTTCATGTTTCATTCTTTGCCTCACAACCCTAAAATTTCATAGAGATTTGAGGAGAAATCACTCTTTTAATTTCACCTGAAACAACTGTCTTCAAGGAGTCAAACAGAAGTCTGTGGGATGAAGGGATTGGGATCTTGAGATAACGTACTCACTGTCAAAGCCTCACAACCCCCTTTTCTTCATCCATTCTGTAATCCCTCTGGAATTCTGTAAGCATCTCACTCATTAAGTTATGGGATGGCTGTGTCTCTTCTAAGTATGTTGGAGTCCTGTCTGGCTTAGAGGCCAGTTTGAGCTCTCCTTCGGTGAAACTTCTCCCAGTGGGACCAGAGCACAGTGCGCTCTCCAAGCTTTGCATTCCTGTGATAATCTCCGTGCTTCTCACTGTCAGGGTTAGTATGAATTCCTTGCTGTCTGTACAGATAAGTCTCCCTTGTTCAACCTAGGCACTCAGTGAACCGCTGTCCTCAGAGGGTGACAAGGTCACTGCAGGTCAACGAGTTAAGATGAGGCCACGCTGGAACAGGGTGGACTACTAATACCATAGGACTAGTATGGTTTCAAAGTGTAGAGAGAAACACACAGGAAGAAGACGATCATGAAGGCAGAGACTGACAGTGGCTCCAAGCAGAAAGCCAAGGAACTCCAAGGGCTCCCAGTGACCACCAGCATCTAGGAAGAGGCAAGCAAAGAGTCTCCTCTGCATGTTTCAGAAGGAGATGGCCCTGCAACACTTTGACTCCGCAGGCTTCTAGTCTCCAGAACAGAGGAATAAATTTCTCTTGTTTTAACCCACCCAGTTTGCAGTACTTTGCTATGTCAGCTCTAGGAAACGGATATAATCCTAAAGTTCTGTTACAGGAAGATTTTGATGCATGTAATTCATGCCTCGAGGTACAAATATGTAAAACATATGTAGAAGTAAACTTTTCCTTTTTGCAAGATGCTATTTTAAATTCACCCAAAGAATGAAGATCAGCTCATATGGAACAAGGTGCTGTTACTAGGCTACATCCTGAAGTGACAGAGGGTCAGCAGGGATACTTTTGGTATTGCCAATACGTAACGATGCTGGCAGACACAGCTTTCTCTTCCAGCCAACTGGCTCTGTCAATTGCTTGATTTGTCACCTGGAATTATCCTCACATTTCCTCTCCCCTTCCTTGAATCCAGTCAATCTTGGAGGCTTAGTCTGAGCTCTTTTTCAACCAGAGTCTTTCCTGACTGGACCAAAGCACAGGGTCCTCCTCCACCTCTGCTATCATGCTACGGTCTTCTCTCTGCTTCTCAGTGCCATAGACAGTATGAATTCCTTGCTTTCCTACATACAGGCCTCCCTTGTGCTAATCTGAGCATAAGAGCTTTAAGGACAGCCGTTATGTCTCTGGGACTTAGGGCAGCATCTTGTAAATCATGAGAACCCAGGAAACTCAGAGACAGAATCATTCATAGAGCAGGTCCATCGATGTAAACTGTACAAGACTTCAATGGCCACACACAGAAAAGTAAATCATGGTTCCTATCAAAAAAGGTGAAACCAAGCAAAATTGTTTGGGAGGGAAACCTCTAAAAAGCCATTTCTCTAGATAATGAATTAGCAAAGAGCCAGTGACTAAACTCACTAGTAAACCTGATCTGTCTGCCCCTCAGCCCCCTTCTATATATCCACTTCTGTCTTACTTAGAATTCCCTCTGTATCTGGGTTTTGACTCAGTATTTATGTTTCCATCAATGTTTTATACTCCTCTCTTTAAAAAGCATCTTGACATTATAGAATTTTATTGCCAGAGGAGCTTGGAGATTTTCTTATTTATGTTGACACAGTAGAAAGAATTTGGGGTAGACAATTATAGGTAGTGTCAAGTTCCATGTTTATTAGTTAAGGGACATTGGGCAAGTTATTCTTTAAATTTTGGTTTTCTCACTTAACAAAATAATAGTAATGTTGTCCAAAAATGGTTAGTGGGAGGATTAAAACTTTTGCAGACATTAGCCTGGCAAGTAAAGAAGGAACTTAGAAATTGTAGCTTTTCCATCAAAACGTGAAAATTGTCCTTGGGATAAATCATATCAATCTTTAAATTCTGTTCCTTAAAGCTCTGGAGGAGTGAAAAGGTAGCTCTGTAGCTACCATGCTGGCAGCAGGTGAAGACAAAGGGGTTGCCTGGTGGCCAGAATTCCAGGTCCACAAACCTTCCTCAACCAAAGCAACCTTATTGCTATGTATTTTATACACTGGAATTCTGTGCTGGGCTAACACATTTTTAAAGTAGATTTTTAAAATATGAAGCTGTTAGTGGAGTTGAGTGATTTTAATTCTATATTTACCAAGGCATACTTGCTGGTTACTAAAACTAAGTATTTCTATCACTGAGAACAAAGACCCCAGCATCGGAGAAATACACTTGATTCCAATAGACCTTTTAAAAATACCATACCAATTAGGAAAACTATTACTGTCCCATATGATAGGCACCCTGAAAGTTAACTTGTTCAAAAAAGCTTATTGGCTAAATGTCTGATAATAATATATAGTATAATATATCTAAACTACATGTATGATAATGTTTTGAAAGAATAAATGAGATAAAGACTGGAAATCTTACTATAAAACACAGGCATTAATATGATGTTCATGCCATCCCACCATCTGTATTTAATTTATATTTCCTTATCTTTGCCAGGCATCTAACCAAAACTCAACCCACAAAAGTCTTGTAACTCGTATCAGTTAGAACAATGTCTACCATAAGAGAATATAACAAGAAGATTGTCTCATAACTGGGATGGTAGCCTACTGTCACAACTCCTGCTGCTCCCAATCAAGGGCCATCAATAGGCTACTTGATGGCAACCATGTTGAGTGCTCTGACCTCTACAACATCCTGTGAGTAAAGTGCCATCACCCCCATTTTATAGACAAGAAAACTGAAGCTCAGATAGTTTGAATAATTGCCTCTTGTTACCTACCTAGCAAGTGAAGTAGCCAGGAAAGCTTATTCTAGGTCTAAGACTAGCCAATAACTATGCTACTAGACCTATAGAACTATGCTCTCTAGACCTATTCTAGGTCTAGAGACTAAGCCAATAACTATGCTTCTTTAATTGTTAGCAAGGTGATAATGGACATGATCATTCTTCTGACTTCCTGAACCCACAATTTTTCTATTATAAGAATTGATATAGACTGAAGGTGTAGTGTAGCTCAGCGGTTCAGTGCTTACCTGTCATGTACAAGGCCTTGGGTTAGATCCCTCAGTACCACACCTGTAAACACACACAAAAATAAATAAAACTTAACACTGTATATCTGTGTTTTAGAGGAATATAAAAATACTTACTGACTGAATAAAATAGTTATCTTAAAATTTAAGGAGTTTTAGGCAATTCCAGTTTAAGAAGGCAGGTAGAGGATGTATAGTGCCCCACACTTTCTCTCATCCTACTGAAGTGATAATAAAGATATATAAGGGATAAATTAGGCTATTAGAATGCTGAAATCAAAAGGAGTATCATTATATAAATGTTAATGAACTCGGTACATTTCTTGGAGACAAAATGCAAATGGCTCACATGGATACACCACAGCAAGTAACACAAAGGACAAAAGTATGCAAGGGAGGTTTCAGCAACAGTCCTTGTGATAGTTAACTCGGTCAACTTGTATAAGAAATGGCCAGCTAAACTGAATCAGCATAGTTCTGAATGTGGCTGAAGAGATTCATTGAAGATGAAAAACCACCCTGGGTGTAAGTGACACCAACCACCAATAGGCTTGCCACCTGAACGGAATAAAAGGGAAACAAAGGAGAGAGGCTTGCTTCCATATCATTGGCGGAGCTCTAGTCTTCGCCTTCCACCATGGACATCATCTCCTGGCTTCCAGCACTGATGCTTTAGCCTTCCATCACAGACCCTCAACTGGACCCTTCGGCTATCCAGAGCAAAGACAGACCTTTTGCACTTTCCACACCTGACTCTATGGGTGGCCACTGTAAGCCAATCTTGTGAATTCTTATATATTTGTATATCTTACATTAAATCTGTTTTTCTAGTAAGCACTGACTGATACAGTCCTCAACTAGAGGGGTTCTAGGCTTGGAGCCCATAGGTAACAAAACAAAAGAAAAAAAAAACCATGAGTCTGGGGCAACAATATGAATAGTTAGCTACAGAACAGACAAACCACAGAACAACAAGGCCAGTCAGGCCACCCTCACCAGTCTATATATAGAACAGCTTTACCACCCACTAGAGCACCAATATATTCTGCAGATATATTCTGAAAATAGAAGATTGTCCAGAGGGAGGATACAGGAACTTGAGTGAAGGCAGTAATTTTCAGCTTGAAGAGCTTCAGAGCCTCCACACTAATCACAAATCCAGCTCCGTGTCAAAGTGAAATTCCACTCTACCTGGAAATTCCACTCTACCCCCTTTTAGGCATGTGTGATAGCCCTGAATTTGCTAGCTAAATGGAAGCTTGCCTGTGCCAAAGCCGTCTATCCAGAGTCATAATTAACCATTCTCCTCAGAAAATTACCTTTGGCGTAAACATACTCACTCTAAATGAAATTCACATTATTGATTTGAATTCAACATAGTTCTTCAAACATATGTATGGATGGCCATCAAAGGATCCTCCGATATTTGAGGAAAGTCAACAAAAAGCAAGAGAAATATTGAGATGAAATACAGTCCTAAGGAAACAGAAAATTAATGAGATTTAATTTATAGAATGCCAAATTATCCTCAGAAAGGTTTGGGAGTCTATGGCATCCACAAAACAAGTACTGGCTGCAGTAGGGGCAAACAGAGTCAACTGGAGAAAAAGAAATACTTATTTGAAATCTGTAATAATTTAAAAATTTTAAAAATAATCAATAAAGAAATTCATGAGAATGGAGATAGTTGAAGTCCAAATTAACGATGAGGCTGATAAAGTAAAAGGTATTACCTAGAAGGACAAATCAAAAAGAAAGACATAGAAAATATAAAAGAAAAATCAAGTCAGTGAAGATAAAGGCCTAGTGTTTATCTAAAAGGATTTCTAGAAACAATGGAAAAGAGGATGTAAGTCCAACAAATGCCAAGTATTTGAATAAAATGATACCCACCCATAGTTAGACAGGTCTATAAAATTTTGTAACACAAGGGCTAAAGAGGAAAATTCCAGGGCTATAGAAAAAAGTTTACCCTCAGAGAACAAATATATGATGAAACAACAGACATTCTCCAGCAACACTCAAAACTAGAAAACAATGGAATAATATCTGAAAATACATTAATATTGACGATCTTGACCATAACTTTAAAAAATGGCAAAAAGGAGGTCACATATATACAATGACTCAGAAACTTTACCCTCCACACATTCTCTGAAAATTACTTAAGTATATAGTTTTATAGAGAAAATGAATCCAAGAAAGAACTCCAAAGGCATGAGTTGTTAACACAGAGAATATTGAAATTCCAGTTTGACAACTATGCAGAAAACCTAGGCAGTAGACAGCACTCCATGAAGAATGTCTCTAAGAAGAAAATAGCTTTCAATACAAAATACAATGGAATTATATGTTTGTGCTGCTAGTAAGAAAAAAACAAACCAGATAAAAACTAGGAAAAATTTTAAGCTGTATGAAAATTTTTTCTCAGGTATCAGGCAAACTAACAGGTGACATAATGTTGAAAGAAGTGAATAGTGATTTGATTTTGATGTTTAGAATATTTTTCTTTGAGTGGCACATGTTTAATGAAATAAGACAAGATTTAATTTTTCCCTATGGGTTTAATCATGCTAACTGGTTTTACAGTAAGTAATTGTTCAGGCATCTTGGCTACATAACAAAGCACCTCAGAAATGGCTTAAAACTATTGCCCTCATTTATTATCTCTCCCATGTTTTCTTTGGCCAAAACATTTGAAAGCACTCAACTAAATGGGTCTAGCTCAAAGTAGCTGGCAAGGTTGCAGATGGTGGCTGGGCCTGGAGTCAATTGAAAGGCTTCCATCTCATAGTTTTGGTGCCTTAGATCTGGAGAGACCAGCAACCTGGACGCCCCAGGTCTGCAACAGCTAGCAATGCCTCAGTAGTCTCTGTGTCTATATAGTCTGTTTACGTGGCCACTCCACGATGGCAGGTTCAGGGTAGCTCAATTCCTTTCATGATGGCTTAGAGCTTCAGAAACACACACACCACGCAAGATTCAGGCACAATCTATATTGTCTGTTAGGACCATCACTTCCACTGGACTTAGGGAGACAAGATAGTCAATGAAAACTGAAGTTCAAAAGGAGTAAACATAAATTCTACTTCTGCATAGGGAAGAGGAGGTTTTAGAACAATATATGAGCCTGGATATACTACTGTCCTTTTTCCGTCATCAACATATACACTTCATTAAATCTTGAAATTTAAAAATCAACACATAGATAAAATGTGGAAAGCAACCATGATATAGAACAAAACATGAATTTTATAAACCTTGAAAACATCAAATTCTATTACTGACATAAGTACATAGAAACACAATACTGAAGTAAGTATGGTAGTTTACAGCATGTATCTCAAAATTATTTTTCAACTGAACTTGCCTTGAATAAAAGTTATTTAAAAGGTTAACTATTAAGGCACAAAAATCTTCAAGTGAATAAACAATCATTCTGCTTTACATAAACTCATTAACAAGTGATAGTAAAGAGATTATAGCTAGCTGGGAATTTGCTGAGACACTGATTATAAAATAGAGTGTATACTAGTTTTATTAAAATACAGTCTTTCATTGTCATTCTATCTACAGCAAATGTCCTTTCTCTAAATTAATCCAAATTAGAAACCATAAAAAGAAATCTTCGGGATAATAACATTTAGCAAAATTAACTTTAGTCAGCAGACAGTTCAGTGGCAGATACTGGAAATGTATGGTATCTGTGGTACAGGTCACAATAGAAATCAGTTCCTTTCTTAAGTGTGAAATGTGTTTATTTTGATCAAGCAGTGTCATTGTTGTGTTATTGTATTTGATTTGGACTTTAAAGTTTTAAGGATATTTAATGTTAGAGATGTGTTGATATTTTATTTAAAAACAGTTTTAAAAGACCATAGGGAAAAAGAAAATGAGCAGAACAAGCCTGGGCATGTAGGTATTTCATTTAAAAAAAAAAAAAACTGAAATCATGAAAAGAAAGGCATTAGGCAGACTCAATTAACTTTTGCCTTTACTGTTTAATGAAGTAATATGCTAAAACAAAATTAATGAACAATACGAGATTTTCTTAAGCATGTGACAGGAAACAGAAAAAAAGGAATGGATATTATCACTTGCTAAAATAAAAAGGGTTTCTGCTCTCTCTTTGCTTCTGAGAGTGGCAATTTATACTGAGTGATTTTTTTGGAGTGGTTATGTTGCAATTCTTTATAAACACTCTTTAAACAACGAGTAAACAAAAGCTCTCCATTTTTTAACAACTGTAGGCCATGACGGAGTGGACTTCATGATAGTATCAGAAGACCAATAGGTTAAATCAACATTTGCTCAGCAGGGCAGCGCTGCGGCTGGCCAAGGAGTAATGACATTCTCAGCCAGATGCGAAGTCAGTAGGTCAAAGCAATTGACCGGTGCTGCAGGATAAGCCTGTGCAAGTCTATCCTTTGGCTCCCAGGGTCCTGGTTTAAAAAAAAATAAAAGACCTGTACTCTGAGCCTCTTTACTCCTGTCAAGAGGAGCACCATCCAGATAGCTTGTAAAATGTACCTTATTTGGCATGTACTTCATATTTCTTTTTGCATGTCATAGTGAGTTCATGAGTGTTTGAGAGAAGCGCACACCAGTGAAATCCCATTCTCATCGCATCACATCAAAGGTACAGATTATCTACACAACTTAACATTGTTGGTATTGACCTGGTGTCTGCCAGGTTCCTGTGTTCTTTCTTCCCTTTGCGTGCAGTACTCTTTGGAAGAAAATCCTTCACTTAGAAAAGCTGAGTGAAGAGTGAAATTTCCCAGCCTGGACTCACCCCAATTAAAGAATGGCATATCATTTCACATGCTTGTGTCCACCAACCAAGTGCACAGAACTTCTTTCCAGTCTACTTAGACCACGTAGTCGAATTGGACTTTTCCATAGTCTGACTTGTCGGATCATTAGTACCTGACTACCTCTGGCTCATTTCTGCTGCTATAGGTCACATTTCCTCTGCCATGGTCCCTCTGCAGCTTAGCATTTCTACCATAGGACATGCGGAAAATCCAGGGTACGAAAACTATAATATGAAAACTTTCACAGAAAATGGAGAGAGGTGCCTTGTCGTGGTTTGAATTACGTGCCACCAAAATTCATGTGTTGAACTCCTAATGCATAATATCTCAAAATACAAATGTATTTGAAAATATGATCATTAAAAATGTAAGTAGTGAAAATGAATAGGACGGGGTCCTCATCCAATATGACTAATGACCTTATAAGAGAGGGAAACTTGGACACACACACACAGACATATACACACAGAGTATCATGTCAACATGACAACTGAATCAGCATAATGTGCCTATAAGCCAAGGCACA